>NJDC01010238.1:45195-80185 GCA_002245475.1 Calephelis virginiensis | reverse complement strand
ATCTATTACATACATACATATCTTCACGCCAAGTCCCTTACGGGGTAGGCAGAGAGAATCGAGTCCCAGACCTCACGATCCTGACAAACCTGTCTTGCTTCCTTCACATTCATAACCCTTTTCATACAAACACGCCGGTCAATCTATTATATTTACTAATCTCTGGTACAAATCAACAATCATAATACGGGCAAACGTTCAACACAGCTAGACAAAAAATTACAACAGATGGCGCTATTCTGTCAAATTACACGTTTTTATTTATTTCAGTATTATAAACGACAAATAAACTAATTTCATGCAAATTTGCTCCTTTTTCCGATTGTTTCTTAAGACAAATGAAACTCATGTAAGCCTATCAGCACTCATGTTTTTGAGAAAACTGGCTACCAACAAATTGTTTTGACACTAACATTCATTACTAGCGATACTTTATACGTGAACAAAGATTACGCACACACATGCAAGTATTAAAGTTATGGAACTAGGTTCTTAGTATTTAATACCGTATTTCATAAAGTAGTTTAGCTTGTAAATGGCGTAGCGGTTAACTTTTTAATAGTGGCGGAAATTCTTTATTAGACCAATATTGCTCAGTGGAAACCAACCGAGCCAGAATATTTAATCGAGCAGGAAGGGGATGAGATGAGGAATGAGCAACTTTAAAGACGTAACGGTCAGATAGGTACTGTCTGCGTAAATAATAAGGCACCCACCTTCTACCAACACATTCTACTTGGATTGCATTTATAGGAGAAGATTTCATAGCTCCTAATACAATTCTGAGGCAATTATTATGGATTTTATTAATTTTATTCATATATACTTTACTGCAGGGCTCTAACAGGAAAGAACCATAGTCTATAACACTGCGGATGATGGCATTGTATAATAGTTTTTGGGAGTATGGATGAGAACCCCACCATACTCCTGATAAGGAACGTAGTATATTAATGTTTTTTTCTATTTTATTTAAAGTGTACCTCAGATGAGGAATGCCTGTCATATATGAATCGAGATAAAGTCCTAAAAATTTAAAGTTATTTTGGACAGCAATAGGGTGCCCTTCAAAATTAATATTAATTGGAGGTATTGTTCTGCGTCTATTAAAAAGGACTGCACTAGTTTTTGAAGGAGACAGGGATAATCCGTGATCATGCAACCATTGTCCAAGATAATACAAAGCCGAGTTTAAGCGATCTGAAATTGTAGGAATAGATTTGTTGGACAGATAAAGGACAATGTCATCAGCATACTGCAGGATGGAACAGAAGCATTGTACAGATCTATCTAAGTTGTATGTGTACAAGTTGTACAATAATGGGCTAAGGACTGATCTCTGGGGCAGGCCTTTCCATATATGTCGTGGAGAAAGTGTGGAATTATGGGTTCGAACTAAGATAGTTCTACCCATAAAGAGATTACAGATAATATGTATCAACTTCAACAGAATATTCAGATGATGCATTTTCTGCCTGAGTATTGGAAGTAATACATTATCGTATGCTGAGTTTATGTCAACAAAGATAGCTAGAAGAGATTTATCTTTGGAAAGGGATATTCTAATGTCTGTGGTAAAGATACTCAAACTGTCCATAGTGCTCATGCCTTTGCGAAAGCCAAATTGGGTTGGGGGCAGAATGTTGTTATTTTCTACCCACCAATCTAAGCGATTTTTAATGAGGACGACTTTTCCCAGGACAGATGATAGCGCAATTGGTCTATATGAAGAAGCTAAAGAAGGGTCTTTACATTTTTTAAAAACAGGAATTATTAGTTGGGTTTTCCAACTTTCAGGGATGATTCCCGTATCAAAAATTTTATTAACTAAACTTAGAAAGTAACTTTTGGATTGTATACCTGATTTTGACAGGAAAGAATAAGGTATACCATCTATCCCCGGAGAGGAATCTTTTACATGTTTTAAAACTGATTGAAGTTCTGCCAAGGAAAAGGGCTGTTCAAGTGGATGGGTGGAGATAATATGCTGATATGGGGAGGGTAAAGAATTTTCAGTTGGAACAGAAGGTGGAGCTAGTAAATTTACAAATTGTTCAATCCAAGCAAAAGTGTCATTACTACTTATATCTACCGAGGAAAAAGAACCTCTGTATCTTTTAATGCTTTTCCAAATGAGGGAAGCAGGTGTACTAGGAGAAAGGCTTTCACAAAATTTAAACCAGCTGAATCTTTTTTTTTTGGAACATAGGCGTCTAAACTTAGCAGCACTCTTTTTATAAGCTAAAAAGTTCTCCATTGTCGTATTTATGCAATAGGTTTGCTCTGCTCTTTTCTTTCTTTAGCAAGTTCAGTACACTGTGAATCCCACTATGGAGGAGATCTAGTATGGACACGGTTGCTATTTTTTATAGGAATATGTGAGTCCGCAGCAGAAAGGAGGCTGTCTGTAAATTGCCTGTAGGAAGTGAGAAGGTTATCAGAAGTATATTTCAGGGGGTGTAGAGATTAGATCTGTTGTAACAGCATAGGCTTGCCAATCAGCCTTAGATATTTGGTATTTAGGTAAGGGAGGTGGCCCAGATTCTGGGACAACAGAAAGGGAGCGCGTAATAAGGATAGGAAGGTGATCACTGCCATGGGAGTCTTGAAGGACTTTCCATGTGAGTAATGAAGAAATACTTGGAGAAGCAAGGGACAGATCTATTGCACTAGAGTTTTGGGTTGGGGATGTTCTCCGCGTAGGAGATCCGTCATTAAGTAAACATAGATTGAGCGAGTCTATTAAGTCTACAAAACGAACAGAAAAGGTGTCTTGTGATGATCCACCCTACATAGGATGGGAACAATTGAAATCACCTAAGATGAGGAGGGGTTCAGTGATAGCCGAAAATATGTGTTCTAGTTCTGGGATGAGGGACAAGTGAGGATGTGGGATGTAAATAGAAAAAAATATTGTATTAGAAATTCTAGCAGCTACTAAGTTAAAGTTGCCTGAGTGAGGTATTGTTATGCGAGTAAAAATAAGGGAAGACTTAATAAGTAATGCCGAACCGGCATACCCATCTGATCTATCATCCCGAAGACAGACATAGCCAGGGATCCAAAAAGGCGAACCTGGAACAAGCCATGTCTCCGAGATGGCTAGAACAGAGGGGTTGTGTGTTTTTATAATTTGGATGATTTCATGTTTTTTGCTTCGTAGGCTTCTAGCATTCCATTGGACTATCTGGTCCATTATTGGCCGAAAATATAGTAAAAAGTTTGTTAAGTTTCTGGGCAACGTTGGACGATAGTGGGCAGTCATCACAGGCTGAAACTATACTTAGTACCGTTGATAATAAGGACTCTAGTAAATTATCATTTTGTGGAGTTGAGGGTTTGTTTTGAAGAGCAGAGCCATTAGGAGAATGAGGGAAATCTGAAGAGCTGATAATAGCTTGGTGAGCACTACGATCATAGCCTTTACTTGAATGCCTAGGTGATTTAGATCTTATTGTGACGGTCTTTCGGTAAGATTTAGTCGGAGATGGATTGGAGACGGTAGGTGTATTGGGAGAGAAACTAGTTTCCGGAGTAGCAAAAACTATTTTAGCTGTTTCAGTATATGATCTTCTGACAGCTGGGAACCGGGAGGATGCTTCTATGTATGAAATACCTTCCTGTGACATTATAAGTTTAATAGCCCTTTGCCTTGCCTGTTCAGGACAAGATTCGTCCGAAGCAAAATGACGACCAGAACAATATAAGCAAGTTGCTTCTTCTTTGGTAACATTGCATGTATCACCAGTATGTGACTGTGCACATCTAAAGCATCTCGGCTTAGATCTGCACTGTGACATAATGTGGCCAAATCTGCTACAGCTGTTACATTGTATAGTGGGAAAATGATATACTTCTACATTCAGAGATGAATGGAAACAGTAAATTTTGGGGGGAAGGATCTGACCACTGAAAGTCAATACCACTGTTTTAGTGGGGACCCAGGCAGAAGACCCATCTGTAATTGATTTTCTGTTAAATCTTCGGGCTTTCAGGATGATACCACAATTTAAAGGCACATCAGCTGATTTGACAAACTCTTGCATAGACAAATCCAGTGGAATATCCCTAACTACACCCATGCGAGTAACATTGTATGTAGGTATAACCGCATTGTATTTATTTTCTTCGAGAGTAGAAGAAATTAAGAATTTGTTAGCTGAATCTGCCGATTTTAATTCTACTGAAATTCTATTCCTACCTAGTTTTTTAATGCCGTCGCGTGTGATGTCTGATAAAGATTGATTAAATAGGCCAAACTTGATCGGGTTAATTGTTAGTCCTGCCACCGGGTGGGGTTCTGATCTAAAAATGTGAACTATAAATGGACCCTTATCCTCATTTGTATATAATAGTTTTTCATTGAGACTAGGGTGGGTGTAAATAGTATGAGTCGATGCAGAGGGGGTAGACATTTTTTTACTTTGTGATTCTAGAATAGGATCACCCACGCGTTTTTTGCCTGGCACAGATGCTTCTGGCATATCTATAGCGGGATGTTCAGTAGTAGCACCGTTTACATTTGCATCAGGATCAGGAGGATCCGGGGGTTTTGGAGGAAGGTCAAACATATCTTATATCGGAAAAATAAAGAAATAAATACAATAATACTTACAATATAACACAGCACACTTACACGGGAACACAATAGAACACAACAACACAAGTATTAGAGCAACGCAACCGTATTTAGCTAGAAATGAGAGCACTACGGAAAATCTGTGGTGTAGCGCTCGCTGACCGCATTCGTAACAGTGAGATCCGAGAAAGAGTGGGGTTGAAAGAAAGTGTTGGTGTTAAAATGCGAAAGGGCATGCTCCGCTGGTTCGGTCATGTGGAAAGAATGACAGATGAAAGATTGACAAAGCAGATATACAATGCGAATGTGGATGGATGTAGGTACCCGGGGAGACCAAGGCTGACATTTCACGATCAGATCAATCGGATATTTTCCGAGGGTGGTGTCAAGAGTCTCCGAAACCGGCGTGTTTGTATGAAAAGGGTTATGAATGTGAAGGAAGCAAGACAGGTTTGTCAGGATCGTGAGGTCTGGCACTCGATACTCTCTGCCTACCCCGTAAGGGACTTGGCGTGAAGATATGTATGTATGTATGTAGTAGGTTTTTAAAATTGGTATAAACCTAATATTATGTAATTGGCAACATTAAAAAGTGACAGCAATATGGCTGCAAACTCAGATTACTTAGTAATGCTACGCATCAGATGACAATCTCCCTGTAAATTATTTTGACGTTCTCAACCTCAATAGTAGAATTTGACAGATAGGTAGGACAGATAATAACATTATGCTTCACGTTACAACCATAGATTTAGGAACATTCTAATTTCTAAATCTATGGTTACAACGTTAACGCATTAAATGCAGGGTCTTTAGGCTAAAAAACATTGCAGTAGGCTATACTATATTCATTTTCATTTATAATGTTTGTCCATGAAAGAAAAAAAAAATAAAAAACAGTGAATATTATTTCTTTTTTATTTTTAATTTGCTCTTATATTTTTTTAATGCTTTATCTTGCATTGGAGGCAATTCTTTAGGTAATCTGAATATGTCTGACCCTTTTAAAATTTTATTGATAGAGTTGCACCAATCAAATATTGATAATGCGAGAGTGTAGTCAAGAAAGAGCTCTTTAACATTTTTGTGCAACTCACAAGTAAGGAAATCCGTAGAATACTTGGATAAGATTGAATTTTTCAAGTTATTCTTTACATTTCCTTTTTCAGGATATTTTTCCAAGTATTCTAAGGTTTCTCGTGTAATATTTTTAATTAATCTGATGCTTGTTCAGAAGGGTAGGTCAATTTCTTTAAATTATTTTGCATGGATTTAAATTCTCTTTGAGATATCCACTTGTGAACAGAACATATTTCTTTGGTTGTCAAATTCGTTTCACAAGTGGAGCATTCAATATTTTTTAAAATTTTTCTTATGACCCACCCTGTAGTATAGGCTTGTGAGTGCACAGTAAGTCTTTCTTGACTTGCTGTCACTTGTAAATTTTGCGGGTTAAAATTGATTTCGCGCGAGGATTCAGCTAATTCGTTTTCTATCAAGTTTTGATCAATGGCGAACAATGATTGTAAATTTAATAATTGCTCAGCTGAATCTTCTTCACAATTAAAAGTATTGGAATGAAATTTTATGAATCTCGTGATTAGCAATGACCTAAGGGTGTTTCTGAAACTGTGGCAATCTGGGTTATTATTTCTATAATTATACGCCGGCACTTGACCAAAGAAGTTTTCAATAGGGTCAGAATATAAGTAGCGCGGGTGCATAATTTTTATGTTTTTTTCGTTAAAGAAATGCCACAGTCTCTCAAAACTTTTTAAAGTTAAAACACAATTTTTTGTGTAGGTACTAACTTTTCTTTGTTTTTTTTTATCGACATATCTCATATTACTAAATTTCTGAATTGCCTCTTGCCAAAATTTATGATGTGCACTTTTATTTGTCACAACACTTCGCAGTGTTTTTCCTTTTTTAACGCTCTAAAACTAGCTCCATTTACACTATCAAAAACGTCGTCAAAGAAGGAAATGATTTTCGACGTGTTCTTTAATATTGGGCTGACCGGAGTCCCATCAGAGTAATTGCCTGCAACAAAAAACCTAATTGTATAACTTTAACACCCAATATAAACCTATACCACTTATGTGGCTCATGACTGTCAATCATCATCTTATCATACTTATTCTAAAACAAGAACTGTCCTAATATTATTTTCAAATTATTAAAAAAATCCAAATATATTATAGACAAGGTTTCAGGTAGTTTGAACTTTAAAGAATGGCAACGGCCATTATGTTTGGCAGGTCGTAAAAGTCGAACATAGTTTTAATATTATCAAAAAATAGTCAACTTTTAGAAGAGCTTTACTATGACTCGCCCTATTTAATCCTGTCGCCATAACGTTAGTGCTTGCTTAGAAGAAGTCATTGAACAAAATGACTTCTACTAGGTGGTAGCTAGTAGAAGTCATTTTGTTAGTCACAGTAAGCTTATATAGCTCGCCTTTCATAAGCTGCCAGACATGAAGGCAGATGGTATAATCTGCATTACCATCAGGGAAATCATCTACTTGTTTGCTTCCGATGTTATAAAAAAAGCACTAAGTTTGTTTTAAATTATGAGTAATAGTACAATATCAAATACTTAGAAGGAAAATAGACTATTTAACTTACGAAATTCGGAAGAGTACGCTAATGTGGCAGCCATCGTTTTGCTAAATACACGAGTACAATTCTTTACCTAAAAAGACATTAGTAAAATAAAGTTTAACACGGCAGGAATATAGGACAGCATATAATAAATAGTATTTTATTATTTAACTAGCATCTCCTAGTGGCCTACATTTTGGTTTTTACTGTACCGATTTTGGTAAAAAACAGCTTTTTGTTAAAAAGAATATGTTTTTCACTAAATTGTGGATAGTGAAAGTCACTTAGTTAAAATAAAAAATTTGTTAACCCTTAATGAGCTATTTAGCTAAAGAAAGAATTTTTACATCCGGTCCATTATTTTTTAGGTAAAGTAACAAAAAAGAAAAAAAAGAAAATATTTCTTCTTTGTAACAATAGGGTAGAAGAGTTTATAACTTTGAAGAAACAAAAGTTGGGTTGTTACATAATATGTAATTCTATACTTTTCTTGTAAGAAATTGTAAAAATAAATATCGTCACGCCCATATATTCTCGAAAGGGGAGACAAGAGGTACATGCTAGTATGCCTACATGATTAGCCGACGATATTAGGTCTCATAATGTGACGGGCCGCAAGTGTGTCGCCAATTGGGCACAAATCCAATCTCAGGCAACGCAGAAAATCTGAAAAAGTCATAGAACAATTTGCCAGACCCGGGAATCGAACGAAGGACCTTTCGCGTTGACCACTCGACCATAGCGGCGATTATATATTATTACGCAGTTACGCAATTATATACGAAAATGTTGTAAAGCTTTAAAAATATAATGTACCTTCATCTTTTTAATTTTTTCAGGTATGACATGTTCATCATTTAATTTGTGTAGAAGTCTAATGTTTGCATGATTGCAGTCAGTCTTATAGACCTCTATTATGTCACTACATCTTGCAATATTTTCTCCCAATTTAATGTCACTATTCAAAAAGTTATTTCGAAGAGCCTTGATTAAGTGAGGTGGGTCATATATTACACTTAATCGACATTGTTCAATTATGATAGTATCATCTGAAATTATAACATGATTTATTATAACTTAAAAAAAGATTTCCTTAGGTTTCTAACCCCTAGACCTAATTCTTGCTTGATGATTTGAGAAAGTGTCCTCGGTGGGATTCTCAATTCTTTGAAAAGGATTTTCTGCTTTCCCATGGGATTTTGATGAATTCTGGCCTTGACTGCATTATTGGCCTGGTTTGTTCCAGGCCGGATCTCTCACTGTCATCAACAGACATGGTTTCAGTTTACCTTTGGATGGCAAGATACACAAGCATTCGGCTAATCCTTAGCTTAGCTTTTTACCAGATTTTTTGGCTAGACTAGTTATATAACTTTTTTGACTAAAACTTAATATAAACTGTGTAAATACATACCAGTTTGTTCCTCAGCTAATATTTGCTCTCTTCTAGTTTCATCTTGCGAACTTCTTAGGGCAGATTGAAATGCTGCCCCTTAATCGCTGATAAGTGCAACAGGTTTTAGTCCGGTGTTAGTCACAGCAACCACAATATTCTTTACTATAATATTCTTCAGCTTCACAGCTGATGTTTGTCCCTTACAAAAGTAAAATGCCACAGGTTGCTGCCATTTGTGGATTGCTCCTCTAAGCATAAATACTAGAGCATGGTCTGCAAAGTCGTTGGACTTTGAGTCTAATTCTACAAATCCCTCAATAACATCCTTATACTTATTATATGTTAAACCAGGCTCGATGCAAACTTCGTCAAAAAGAATTGAACAGAATTTTTTATTTTCTTCCCAAGTATGTTCCTAAAAACAAATAAATTTCAATTTTTTATACCAAGTGACACATTATATTTTTTGCACCAAAATAAATTTAATTAAAATATTTTTTATTTACCTCTCTACTTATAGCTTCAAATATATGAGGGTTGATGCCTGCTTCAATTTTTAGGGTGGATATAAATTTATTCAATGTTGTCTTACTTGGCAATATAAATATTTTTTTTAAAAAGTTGTAACATTTAGGACTTTGTTTACAAATAGACAGACATATTAATTTTTCTTCATTTGTAAATCTTCTTCCTTTACCTTTTTTTTGGGATTGCCTAATTAGCATCCATATAAGTTTTTTGCTAATAGGTGTAATTTTCTCCATCATTTTTTCTAAATACTCTTCATTTGAACATGAAATTGCACATTTTTTAGCTTTTTTGCAAAACTCCAATTTCCTTTTACACTTATTATACTCTTTGTATAATTTTCTGCAATTTGGTGTAAGTAATGCGGTTTTAAGCAAAAATTAATTCTTAATCTAGTAGTCAAATTATTATGGGTTCAATTGTTTAAATATGGTATAAAAACCTTACTTTGCGTTATTACAGCATTTTCTTTTGTATTAAATAATAATGTCTCGGTATTTGCCATTTCTGAAATATAATAAAACTTTGTTAGGTAAATTATAACAAATTTAAAAAATAATTGAAATGGACAATCAAGAAATGTTTAAATAAGAAATAGCTTTAATTTTTTTTAATCCAGAAGGAGGAAAACTACCAAGCCCACGAACAACTGCAATGCTAGGAGTTTCATTATTGCACTGCCGCACTTACGACATCT
Source organism: Calephelis virginiensis (assembly GCA_002245475.1). Taxonomy (NCBI): domain Eukaryota; kingdom Metazoa; phylum Arthropoda; class Insecta; order Lepidoptera; family Riodinidae; genus Calephelis; species Calephelis virginiensis. The sequence continues at coordinate 70,379 of NJDC01010238.1, read as the reverse complement.
CTGTGGTCTCGTCTAGTGTGGTCTGTGGTGGCATAGCCTAGCAGTCCAGGTGTTAGTCTTGACTACATGAAGTCCTAGGTTCGTTTCTGGGGTCGAGCAACAAAAAGAAAACTTGGTTTTTCCAACTTTTATAATAAAAAAAAAATGTTGCTTAAGATTGGATACATGCCTGGGTAGCGATAGGCTTGCCACCTATCACATTATGGGACTTAGTATCTTTGGCTAGTCATGGGTGCCCTGGTTGTGCGTCTGCCAACTTCTTCGAGGATATGGGGCGTGAAAATACTTACTTACAACATTTATAATACAATGGCACACGTCTTGTACGTAACAATTAGCATAGATGTTATTACAAAAATTTATACTAGATACTACATATGGATCGCATGTTATTTAAATATCTGGTTTGTAGCCTAAACACATATTCAAAACAAAAAAAAACATAATTACCCTTCCACTGTAATTGGTAATAAGTCAAACATTTTATAATAATTCTGACCTTTATGTTTAATGACATTAATTAATTGCTTTGGATTAAGGGACAACCAAGAAAACCTTTCTTTAACAGTAGTTTACACTAGTGTAGTGTACATTTTCTTACCGGGTGTGTTTCCAATATTAATATTTTGTTTTACATGTACTACAGTATTAGAGCAAGACGGTCTGACATTCTCTTCTGATACAAAAGAACAAAATGATTATGTAGAATGCCAAAAGTAACTACATTATATACAGCTCACTTTTAAAACAAGTTCTTACCTATAAAATCAGCACTTTTTTTGCAGTAATTATGATCATTGTGCTCAATTCGAGGATAATTGTGATCTATATTAGGGTTAAGGTTTTCTGGAATCAACCATTTATTTATGTTAAATATTAAAAATATACAAGCGATTGCAAATCTGTTTCTGTACACCTGTAACCTGATAGTAGATATTATAAGTAAACAACAAGTCATACTAAGTATTTATTACAATTCTGTAGTAATGATCGACAAACAAGCACACAGATTTAATGATAAGAAGAAATATTACAACTAAAGTAGCTAACACTAAGCAACACAAAATGACGAAACTTGAGTTTGATCATACAGGTAGTAAGTTTTAATGTCGTCTGTATTTTATGGCTCTTGGGACTAGGTAGGTGATAGTGTCTGTATCCGGCGCGTCGGGTATTCCTGTAGCAATCTCGTCAGCAGTGAATAAAGTTGGATAAGCATTGTAACGGAGTCGCAATTTCAATGTGATGAATCGCTTTTCAAAATACTTTTCACAGACATACAATTTGCGAAGTTCAACAACACTTTTATATTCACCGCCAGATACACACTTTAAACATTTATGGAGTCCTATCTCAGTCTTTATAAATTGAAACGACGATATTACGACTACTGTCACAACCTAGAACACAGCACCGGTTAAACATGATGCAATGTATTTCGTATTACCGGTTTAGTTTGAGATAATGTTACGGAAATAAATCAACGCAAAACGAACTCGATCAAGACTAAACAGCAATAGACATTAATTGACAAGTGTCAACTATGCCAAGCCGCAAAACGTGTTGAAGTTAGCAATTTCAAGGGAAGGGTGGGAGGGGAAATAGCTGTAAGAACTATGTTGTCAAAATCTAATCTTGTACCATAGACTCAACGTCGAAGGATTTATTCCACAGATTTACACCCGTGGTCACTAGTACTAATATCTAATCTGTGGTTGGGCGTAAAATTTTTGCTCCAAAAACTTTTCGTTTTTACAGTGTCATTACTTTTTGGTAAATTAAAACATTTCATAGTGATATAAGCTTCTAAAATTATTGGAATATATATATGGTAAGCCATAACAAGCGTTTAAAATTAGTAATTTCACTTTAAATACGATGCCCATTAAATTTTGTCCGAAACGGGAAGAATCGAATCAGTAAAGGGGTTGATAGAAACGAAGAAAGGGGGTTGTAGAAACGCTAATGGGATGAAAAGAAACGCCTGATGGTTGAATAGAAATGCCTATTGGGTGAAAAGATTTGGATATCCAGGGCTGCCAAAAGTTATTTTGTCAACTAACTAGATATTTTAAATAGCTTCCTAAACCTACCTACTCAAAACTACGAAATTACGTAATGAGTATTAGAGAGTAAGTTTTTTTTAAAAAAAGGGTATATTGCACGTGAGGTCTAGCGGTCCGGCGCGGGCGTCAGACTTGTCTTATTGAGGTCCAGGTATAATTTTATAATAAAAATAACATTGCCCGGGATTTAATGTGTTTCCGCTTGGCGATAGGCTTGCCACCTATCACATTGTGGGACTTAGTATCTTCGGCTAGTAGTGGGTGCCCTGCTTTTGCCTCAACCTACCTCCTCGGGGATATGGGCATGAAGATACTGGTTTATTAGTTGCTTTTTTCGTAACAGTTAGATCCGAGAAAGAGAGGTATTGAAAAAAAGTGTTGGTGTTAAAATGAGAATGCTCCGCTGCTTTGGACGTGTAGAAAGAATGACAAAGCAGATATACAATGCCTGTTTGTATGAATAGGGTAATGAATGTGGAGGAAGCCAGGCAGGTCTGCCAGAATCGTGAGTTTGGCACTTGATACTCTCTGCCTACCTCTTACGGGACTTGGCGTGAAGATACGTATGTAACCTAAAGTGACAGCCCTAGCCTTTTTTTCCATTGACCCCTCATTTGTTTCCTTTCACCCCAACAGCGGGGTGTATAGAAAACTACCAATCTTTGGATAATTTAAGGAAAACCAGTTATTTTATTTAAGAATAAACATCTGTATTTTAAAGTTTATGATCTCGGACAGTATGATTAATCAAAAATCGGCTCTGTGAAACCTGATTAAGTGGAAAAAATATAGAACAAAAATTCAAGTTGTTGCTATTCACCCCATATTACGGTAACTAGTGTCATGTGATTTGGGCGAATAAAAAACACAGCAAACTTATTTTTTTAATTTTTTGATAAGAAAGTTGCGCCAAACTGATTCTTACTTCTTTTTTTTAAGTTAATTTGCCCCTTTCTCGGACCTTATTTCACTCAATATAAACACGAAATTCAATAATTATGAAAAAATTACGACCATCTTCTTTCACGATGGTGCCAAGACCACAGCAGACTCCACTTTTTTTTAGTTAATTTGCCCTTTCTGGGACCGGTTAAGGCCGTTAGGTCATGCTACCATGTCTTTATTTCAGACATTAGTCACTATTTACAAAGTCATGTCAGGCTCTTGAGTAAAGCGGTTGCTCCGTTACTCAAGCTCATCTAGCGAAATTAAGCGGCAGCGAGGAAATACACGATACACTGATTTCTTCGTGATTATTTCATTTGTGCACTTTCATTGAACAAAATTGTACAATTTGCCACCAAAATTAACTAATTTCACACAATATAAACACAAAATTCAATAATTATGAAAAAATGACGAACACCTTTATTCACAATGGCGCCAAAACTTGATCGTTCCTTTTTTTTCAATTTATCCGCTGAGGACAGACTAAGACATTTAGGCTATGCTGCCACGAATTCCGTAGTAATAAATTAATTTTCTTGTTAGGTTTTTGTTTTCAACGCTTTTCTTAAGTTTCTTATTATCTTGTTTCCCCCTTTTTTTACTTAGTTCAGAGGTTTTTTAAGTCCTTGAATTCGTCTTTACTGTGCAATTCCTTGAAATTTTAATGTTATTTTTCTCCATTAATATCTTTTATTAGATATAATATGTCATATGATTGAATTTCCAGTTATTTTTAAAAAAATAATAAAATTAAAATGCTGAATGCTAACAAGTGTTACTTCGAAAAATACTACACAGTAAAATTGAAAAAGAAACCGACTTCAACTATAACTCTGTGTCCTTCAATAAGTAAGTCATCTCACAAAAATTGAGTATTTTAATCAATTTCTCTGGGATTCCATTATCTGATCTAAACTTAGTGGCAATGAGGAGTGCGCTTTTTTAAATAAAAAAAATATTTACAAAAAAGATTCAACAACGACGCAGAAATCGATTTACCCAAGAAAATAGTAGTAGAACATGAAATGCCAACGACTACCGACGATGGAAATTAAAAATGAAAAAAAGACTCACTGACCCAGTATTCAGTAATCATACACACTTATAGCAGCAGAGTCTACTTAAGCTTGTTCATATCTTATCCAAATATTCTTTTCTGAAAACGTAAAACAACACATCGACAATAGTTATAGCACATTTTACCCCGTGTTGGTCCGGGCGGCTCCTTTGTAGCATAGACCATCTGCCTTTTTGATTGATTAGGTGGTAGAGTTTCGCAGCAACTCGCCCGGATTGGTACCACAGCCTTACCTATTCCTGCCGCGATAACGTCACTGCTTGCCTTCGACGTGTTCCGGTCCGCATGTTAGGGTAGCCGGTAAACTTCCTTTTGCTCGAGGCCTTTAACAACCCGGCCTCAGCTTGGCAATGCACCATTACCACTTTTGGTGTCTCTGGCCGGCGTGAATATCTTACTATCAGGAAATCAGTCTGCTTGTTTAGCTTCCAATATCATAAAAAAAGATACGTAACGGTTATGCAGTATGTCGGCAGAACCGATACCCCTGTCGGGGTAACGTACATGGATTCGTAACTTTCATGATTTTTGTTATTAGCAAATTTAAAAAAAAGTTTAAAATATTTATTATATTAATACAAGTAAATAAAGATACATAGAATATTGTTTGACATTATATTCGTACATCTAACACATTAATAACAGGTGCAGTGAGTACTTCCTCACGCTTTAGAGGCATATGTAACCCCTGAAAATGACCAAGACGCCAATAATCCTCAACTCCTCAGTTCGTCATAACGAAATCGGGTAGAATCATGGATGCAGCCATAATGTAGTACATAAGATTTCTTGGACATATAGGCAATGTATACTTAGGTAATATAACATACACTAGTGCTTGTGCTCTACAACTGCAATTATTTTAAAAACTTAGCACATTTTGTTCAAATAGGTACAACACTATTGTGTTCATGTTCGTTTTTGATAAATTGGGACATATATAGAGTCAACTTAAAATGTGGTTCACTATGGCCGTTTACTGCAGCTGCCTGTATTGCTTGTTTGGAAGCGGCAGTTACATCAAATAGCGAGCAGAATCTCTTTCAGATTAAATTCAAATTTATTTTCAGAGCTTGTGCCTGTCACTTTTGAGAGTTTCACTCATATATTTTTTTGGAAATTGCATTTTTTTTTATTTTAGATTGATTTTCATTAAATATTTTCATGTAAATATCACCTTAGGCATATCCCCAAAAGTTTGCATACCACTTTCTTGGAACCACTGTTCAGGTTCATTTCATCATTTTCGATCAAATAAAAAATAATTCATTTGATTTTTTAAATCAAAATGTTCATCTATTTTTCTCACAGACTAACATTTTGTGTCTTTTTAAATTATGTTTAATATTGAATGCTTTCCCACAGTGCTCGCAAGAGAAAGGTTTTTCTCCTGTGTGCACTATTTGATGCAGACGTAGAGTAGAGGCAGCAATGAAACTCTTATCACAGTAACTGCACTTGTGTGGTTTGTTCCCCGTGTGTATGTTCATGTGAGCCTTCACATGATTTTTATAGAGAAATGATTTCCCGCAAACATCGCAACCAAACGCTTTCACTTTCGAGTGACTCAGCTTATGCCCGGCTAAATGACTAAGTCTTTTAAACACTTTCCCACAAATGCCACATGAAAATGATTTCAGCGGATAATGTACAACCATGTGAGTTATCAAATTACCTTTTTGTGAAAACGACTTTTGACACACATCACAAGTAAATTGTTTCTCTCCAGTGTGAACTAGCAAGTGTTTACGTATTGCGGACACACAACTGAAACACTTTTCACAAATTTCGCATTTGTAAGGCTTGAGTCCAGTGTGGGTGTTAAAGTGGTCCTTCAAATAAAATTTACCTCGAAAATTCTTTCCACACAGATCACAAGAGTAGGGTTTATCTTTCGTGTGTGTTTTTGAATGTTGCTGCAAATATACCAACTTAGTGAAGATTTTACGACAAATATCACACTCGTAAGTTTTACTGCCTACGTTTTCTTTAGCCCCAGCCTTCTTACGTAATGGTTTGACGAAGTTGTTGATATTAACGTAATGTTGGTCAGTATTTTTACTTAAAATTGGTGCTTTTTTTTGTGCAGAATGACGGGAGCGTGTTTGAATTTTGCTTCCGGTAACGACATCTAATTTTTTGTTATCTTTAACTCTTACCGCCGCTTCCTTATGGAATTTAGGCAACAGTCTTTTGTTTTTGACACTCTTTTTGTTGTAAACACAATTATCTTGAATGGTATTTTCTTCAGTTTTTTTCTTTGATTTGTTACGTATTTGACGGGTGCGAGGTGTATTTTGTGAGTTCTGTTTGGTTTTAGTGCCTTTAGAGCAACGTCTAGTTTGTACTGGTGATGAATCTGGTTTGTTTGGTATTTCAGAATCTTCGAATTCGAATTCATCAATTTTCTCAATTTTTACTAGAACCCCTTGAGCCACACCTGAAATAAAAAAGATATACTTGTTTTTAATTGTATATATATATATATATATATAAATATAAAATAAATTGTTAAATATTTATTTTAATTTTATTTCATTTCAAATTAATTCATCAATTTTATTTGATTTCAAAATTATCACCACAGACTCCTCAAGTAATTGAAAATCTACGGATGTTATACCTATTAATTTTCAATACATAAAAATTCTACTCAGATAATTAGGTAGCAGAAAAAACCATTTACATTTGGCACATTTATAATTTATTGTCACAAAATAATTGCAAATTACACTAATAAACTTCTTTGTAAATATACATTTTGTAACTGGTTAGGGATCGTCCACTTAACAAGTGTGTCTCGATAGTGAAACGATTTCTGCAAAAATCACGAACAATCATGAGCCCCCTCGAAAAGAAAATGTTTAAAGATATCACGTCGTGTTGCCGCTGGCTACATTTAGAGTAGCTTTTCAAAAGTGGAAAAATTAGTATTCTAAAAAAATTCCCATACCCTATATAAAAAAAAGACTATACTCGAAAAAAACAAACACTACTTTTAAGTCCCAATCAGGGTCATGCACAGTGATATCAGATAGGGCAGACATAGAAATTCTTGCTAACAAAGTCACCAATCCTAGCAATTAACTTTTTTTCAAAAATGGACTTGAAATTCAACTAAGCACATTTCATCAAAACAGGTTTGACAGTTCCCTTTAAATGTAAAGTAAAGTAATTATCTCATTAAAACAAACAACAACAATTAAAAATGATTTGCGCTAAATAAAGTGGGAACAATAAATAATTATTCTGATTCTGACGGCAGTAGATATTGCGCCAACTCATTGAATCCCAGTCGTTGTGATCAATACCAAAGGTCACTAAATATGTCTATTTCAATAGCATATTCAGGACTTTATACAAGTTTTAAGACAAGGACATGTGGTGAATTCCTAGATAAAATGATCAATATCTATAAAAATAAAAAGTCACTAATTCTAATAATAATGACTAAAGTGGCAAATTTTTTCGTCGATTTTAACAATAACATATAAAACGTTTAGGCACTAATTTTTAACTGACACACATATAGAAATTCTTCGTGTATGCGTGAATTCACTCACTCATCAATAATATGTTTTGTACAATTACATGCACACAAATTAGCAGTTAGTTATCAGTAATTTCCTGCTTTCCCCACGCTAATGCCATGCGGCGCCATAAAATAGTTAGCCGAATAGTTCCTAGATGGTGTGGATATTAATTGATTTAGTTTATGACATTAATTCTGGGAATGTTAAGTGTATATAGTTATAAAGCACATGGAATGTAAAAGGTAAGCAGAGCTTATCTGGCTTTATGGAGAAAATGCCACTGGTCCCAATGAATCTACTGTGTTTCTAACAGCTTTTATATTTGGTTAATGTGGCTTATAAAATTAACATGCCTTTATGAAAACTCAACCGAAATCATTTCAGTAATAATGCCAACTCCCACACAATGCAAGACTGGGGGTGAGATGGGGTTTAAAAATCCCAAATAATATTATGTAATGTAAAAGTAAATGACACTAATTGAGTATGAAAGTTAAGATCTGTGTCGATATCCATGGATCTTGAGTCTTGACACCAAACATTCATATTCTGATCTGTATCCAAGGATATACATTATAAATGATCCGGCACATCACTAGTATAGTTTGGTTTCCATTAAATTGAGTGCCTTTAGGTTTAATTCAATCTTATAAAATATATCTATGGAGAATTCAAACACAAGACCATAAAGCAAGCAAATAACATGCTTGCGTTAGGGGATTAGTCAATGATACTAAAACATAGAAATACTTAAATTAGTATCAGTAAATATCTGTTTATCACATAAATGCTTGCCCCCATCGGAAATCAACCTCGTGATCGGTCTGTGGATTTGGTATCTAGTAAGGGGTCTTATCTTATCTAGGCTTATCTAAGAAATTTGAAATATGTTATTAAGTGTTAATTTCAAAAATAATAAATTATGCCACTGCAAAATTTCAAATACCCAAGAAACAGAAACAAAAAAATACAAATAAAAATAAAACAAAAGGTGGACCACATTAAAGTATTTGCAGGATAAGTTTGAGCTCGAATTTATAAAACATACTACAAGTTAGAGATAAAATACAAAGGTCTTAGGTAATAGGTGATGTATCAAATGCATAATGGAAGATAACGGTTTTAAAAAAAATATACTAGTCGCCTCTGTTGTCTAGCGGTCCAAGTGTTGGACTTGACTTCATGAGGTCCCGGGTTTGAATCCTGGGTCGGGTAACAAAAAAGAAAATGTGGTATTTCCAATTTCCTAATAAAAAAATGTTGCCTGGGATTGGATATGTGCCCAGTTAGCAATAGGCTTGCCACCTATCACATTGGACCTAGAGTCTTCATCTAGTTGTGGGTGCCCTGGTTGTGCGTCTGCCTACCTATTCGGGGATATGGGCGTGAAGATACTTTTTTTTATATTAGGGAATAATATACTTTTGTTACTGTAATACATCTTGTGACATGGTTTTCAAAATTTTATTTATTAATTTTAATATATTATGTATTGAAACAATTTGCAATATTTTAATTTGTATAAATGTATTCTAATTACTTAGACAAGATTAATATTTACATGAATATTATTTTATATTAAAAAAAAATATTATATTAATTTAATTTATATATTTATGTAATATTTATTTTTAATAAATTGTTATGGAAGCATAATAAAAATAAATAGGGTAGTGAAAATTAGATTCTTATAATTCTATCTAAATTATAATACTAATTTAATAGCAGGTATTAACATTTTTTAATTTCAGAATATTTAGAAGACAGAAACGCTTGGGATTAATTGCTCCTCATACCAATCTCTACAAGTATTTGTAAATGTAATAAACTTTTGTTGAGTTTCTTTTGCAGTGAGAGGCCATGTTCCGATGCAGTGGTAGTTTTAAGAATTATATAGACGCGTTACAGGAATCTTTGTTTAGATCTATGTAATAAAAGCTAATTTGATTTGATTTATTAGTACAATACTCTTTTTATTTAATACATTGTTATTAACTTAAGTGCACTCTAGTCCAAAAATTAAATGAGTAGCCGTCAATTCTGCCTGTGAGGGCATGAAAGAGGCTCTTAGGCTTAAATGGAAATTTTCATAAAAGCAAAACTTTTATGAAAATTTCTATTTATTTATTTAATTTAAAAGCAAAACTTTTATGAAAATTCCCATTTAAGCCTAAACGAATATACCTGATGCACTACAATGCTTTGGCAGCCCTAGTTTTTTTATGATATTGGAAGGCAAACACGCCAGATGTCTAGAGCCTAGAGCCACCAAAGGTGGTAATGGTGCATTGCCAACCTGGGGCGGGGATGTTAGACCTTGAGCAAAAGTAAGTTTATTGGCTGCCTTACCCTCTAAACCAGAACACCTCAACGACAAGCATTGGACATTATGGTGGCAGGTATAGGTAAGGCGGTGGTACCAATCTGGGCGAGTCGCTGCACAACTCTACCACTTAGTAAATGGTTAAAGTTAGGAAGAAAAAAAAACTTAGCACCTTTTCACACTACCCTTTTTTGACTCACTTATTGTTAAAAACAAAGCTGTTGAAAGTTGAAACCTAAATGAAAACATTAAGTATGGATTTATAATAATACAGGTCTAGGGCAAATTTTTTTCTTTCTTTAAAATTCATAAAAATATTACACATTTATAGTTAGTAAAAATGTTTTAATACTGTTTTGTGTTGCTATTTTTGTGTTGCCTATTTAGTGCAAATTTAAGTACCGCTGCTTGTTTTTACAAGAGAATCCAAGTTAGGAGAATGGGACATAAGGGTTGCCTCCCAACAAATGAGAAATACTGGTCTAGACTTCAAAATGCAAGCTGACTTGAAATATGAAAGAGTATGCAGTTAGACAATTTTGGAACTTAGAACAAAAAAAGCTTGGAACTGGTCACAAACACCAAAAAAGAATAAATATTAAAATAAGAATAGTTATAATAAGTAATATATAGAACAGTAGATAATCTTACCAATGTCAAAATTTTCTAATTCTCTCGCTTCTGATTTCTCTGGCGAAGCATTGTGAATTTCTTCTGAGAACTGATTTTCCTCTTCGAGGGGTTCTATTTTAACAGTCACATCCACAGAAAACATATTTTAGCTACAAGATGTCTTTCTGTGGATAAAGCAAATGCTTTAATTAAGTACATATAAATGAATTGGTTGTGGAAGATATGCCAAAAAATAGCTAAGTTACTGAAATGCTTCTCATCCCAATCTTAAATTAAATAGCTGCCTCACCTGAGAAAACTTCTGGTAACTAGATCAAATTTGTGAGGGGTTTTCACTTGTTGAAGGGCAAGAGTTAAACTTGGATTTTAATTTGTAAACAAAAAACCCAAAGAACGTTAAGCAGTTATACTGACGGAGATTCTATTTCTAAGCTATAAGCTACCTACCAAAAATTACCTATTTAATCACTATTCACTACCTACCTAACCTATCTATGTTCTACCATATATTTTATTAAAATAGTATGTAGTACTTGCCTGTGTTCTACTCTTTTTTAGTTTTTACTTTTTACCTTTGCTTTTTACTACGGTTTTTCTAAGTTGGTAAACACAAAAGTCAAATGTCACATTTTTTAAAGTTAATTTGTTGTTTTTTAATTTTATCCCAGCTGGGAAAGGCAAAGGATCTGAGTCCTTACAGCTACGTCTTCCGTTTTAATAAATCTTTTTCTTGTTGTATATTTTCAATTCATGTCTTCCGTATTCATTCTTTATATCAGTCATTAATCACTAATTTACAAAGTCATGTCTGGTCTTGAGTAAAACGGTGGTTTCGTTACACAAGCTCGTCTATGAGATTTGGCGGCAGCGAGGAAATTGATGTTACACTAATTTCTTCATGACTAATTCATTTGTGCACTTTCACTGAACAAAATTAAACTGATTCCCACCTAAATTAACCAATTTTACTCATGTTTTACACTAAATTCAATAATTGTGAAAAAAATACGACCATCTTCATTCACGATGGCGCCAAAACTCCTTTTAAAATCAGGGATTTGAAACGTTACCAGATACCTCTATTTTTTACCGGTATATACCGTTAATTTAGCTACAATACGTTGGCCTATATTGATAATTAACGTATCGAAAAATATTAACAGAACGAAATCAGAACGAAATTTTAACTCAATAAATAACGTTATAATACCGGTAATAAAGCGACGTTGCCGCTTTTACATTCTGTTTTGATGAGCTCTTTTGTGATTCGCCGATGGAGACCAACTCGAAAAACCCGACGCCCGCGCTCCGCGCTGCTTCTGCGAGTTGGCAACTTACGTACAACGTATTGCGATTTTAGAGATATATTAGTATTATTAGAGATATATTAGTATTATGATTTATGACGTTGACGATTAGTAAATAGTTAACAGCAATAGGGTAAGTGCGCATGTTCGCGTCCACCGATCAGTTGGGGTCCATTTCGCGGACACCGTTTGAAAAACTTAAAAATATGTGTATTTACAAACTAGGAAAATAAAAAGTCGTTTCTGCCTATAATACATTATATTAGAAACACACATACACAGACAAAAAAACCGTTCGCATAACTTTTCCTGTCTAAAAAAATAATAAATTTCGCTTTGCAAAAAAAGTGTGCAAACATCTATAATTTTAGTAAAAAATAGTGAACCGGCGTGTGTTTCATATGTAATTTCTCAATATTTTAAGCTTATTCAAAAATTGCATTTGTTCCTAGACCTCGAAAATGAATAAAAGAATAAAAAAAGTTGAGAGTCAAGGGACACCCGGATGGAACGAAGTTCTCCCCCCCCTCTCTCTCAATCTCTAGTAATCTCTATCTCTATCTCTTTTATAGAGAGAGACAGACCGAGAAACATGAAATAAAAAAAAGAAAATAAAAATATAAAAAAAAATGAAAATGATAATAAAAAAATAGAAAATGAAAAATATAAAAAAATAAGAAATAAATTTTCCGACCCGGGATTCGAATCCGGGACCTCGTGCATGCTAAACCGCTAGACCACAGAGCAAAAAGTGTCGTGACAACATTTTCGTAACAATTTTTTCCGTCTAGCCGCCATTCACAACGCGCAATAAGGAATTTCGTTCCAAATATAATGATGATTTAGATTGGTTATTGTATTTTAAAAAGATAAATGAGGTAGACGCGAACTGGCACACCAATTTCATGAATCAGGCAGTTTCTTCTTTGGGGATAAAAGCCTGAATATGCTAACAAATACATATGCCTTTATATAGTTCAAATTTATGACTTTTTTTATTTTATAGGAAGGCAAACAAGCAGACGAATTTCCTGATGGTAAGAAATTCACGCCGCCTATAGACACCAAAGGTGTTAATGATGCGTTGTCAACCTTAGGCCAGGATGTTCAGCCCTACCTTCCGAATGGAACACGACACTTGCGAGCAATGTCATTTAGCGGAAGGAAAAGGTAAGGCACCTGAACGTAAGGTGATGCCTGAATATTCGGGCGAGTTATTGAAGGACTTTACGATCTTGCCAATATCACGGTATTAGTGACAGGTTATCCACCGCTCGCCTCGATACGGGGCACACAAGTAGGAAATTTCATTAGTACGAGGTTCGATCCAAAAGTTCTAAGCCCGACCAAGAAAATGAAAGAAAAGTGGGTCTAAATTTATTTTTATTTTTCGACATAGTCTCCATCTAGCTCAACACACTTCTTCCACCTGACCTGCAACTTGTTTATCCCCTCGAAAAAAAAAAGATTCCGGAAGGCCGGCCAAATAGTCGTTTAAAGCGACTATCACCTCATCTTTGGTCGAAAATTTCGAGCCACCCAAGTGTTTTTTTAAATTTGGAAATAAATGATAATCCGAGGGGGCTAAATCCGGCGAATAAGGTGGGTGGGGCAGCAATTTGTAGCCACAATCATGGATTACAGACATTGTTTCAACCGAAGTGTGAACACGTGTATTGTCTTGATGAAACAAAACTTTCTTACGCAACATTCCCGGCCTTTTTTCTTTTATTTCTTCCCGGAGTCTTCGTAAAAGGTTACAATAATAACTAGAATTTATGGTTTGACCTTTCGGTAAATAATCTACAAAAATAATTCCCTTCGTATCCCAAAAAACAGAAGCCATGACTTTGTTAGTCGACAAAACGACCTTAGCCTTTTTTGGTTTAGGAGAGTCTGATATTTTCCACTGTTTGGATTGTTACTTTGATTCAGGAGTATGGTGGTGAACCCAGCTTTCATCCATGGTAACAAATCTAGACAAAAAGTCCTCGGGATCAGTCTCAAAAAGTTCCAAACAGTCTCGCGAAATTGTGTATCGAACTCGTTTTTGTTCAGCTGAAAGCAACCTCGGGACCCAGCGAGCAGAAACCTTATGGAACCCCAACTCTTCCGTTATTATGTGTTGCACCCGGCCATAACTAATGTTTGTTATCTCTGCCATCTTACCAATGGTCAAACGTCGGTCATCCAGTTCACAAATTAGATTAGAGATCACAAATTTTATCGATGTTTTCTTTCGTGGTAGAGGAAGTAGGCCTTCCACTCATAGGATCATCTTTAATGCTCTCACGACCGCGCTTAAACTCAGCTACCCACTTCTTGACACTGGAATACGATGGAGCAGACTCCCCCAAAGTGCTCACCATATCTTGATGGATGTCTTTTTTATTGAGGTACTTAAATTTGAACACCGTGCAGTTAGCACGGTGTTCAATTTTCTCCATTATTGAAAATTGCGTCAGATTGCTTCAAACAAATAATCACAGAAAATTTATATTGTGCAGTATCGGAATGAAACTGCGCACAATAAATCAATATGACACATACTAACAAATGGCAGTAGATTTTAAAAAGATGTCATAGTTCCAAGTAGGTTAGGCCACAAACTTTTGGATCACCCTCGTACATGGCAGGGTTCGAAGCTGCGGAACTCCAGGAACGGAAGTCCGAAGCGCTACCTACTCGACCTAACGAATCTATAAGGTTTCTGTATTCCACCATTCGGCTACAGAGCTCTAAAATTAAGGGGGTATTGAAACGATTTATATAAAAATTCTTACCCATTGCAATAAAGAAAATATGTGGGTAAGAAAGTAAGTATAAAGTACTTTTTACAGCTGTTTTTATGAATCTCGAATCAAAATTCAACATAGTTAATTCTGCTGCGTTTGACGAAGATTATTGATTTTTGTTGTACTACTATATTTCGTGTTTTCTAACTTAATTTAATTGTAAAAAAACTAAATTACATGATTTACATAGGAAACCAAAAAATATCCCAGTTTTGATTTCCAACCTTGAGAAAAACAAATAACTCTGTCGTAGTTCTAAAGCTTAGGAGTATGCAAACTACAAAACATGGGAAGTCAAATAAAAATACAGAGTGTGGACAGAGCATAGATGGACAGAGACAAAATGATAATAGCATTGAAAGTAACGTTACTAATTGTGTATAACGATATGTTCTTACCGTTAATTCTTAGTGAGTACCGGAACGTAATCGTTTGCGATACTAAATTGTAACGAAATCTGTAACAATATTTGAAGTAACGTTACGCTTCAAGTTACCGCTACCTCAAGCACGAGCAAGTAACGTTACAGAAAAATACCGATATTTCGATCCCTGTTTAAAATTAATTTAACCCACAGATTACTTAATTGTAGCATTAACCCTTTCTGGGGCCGGCTAAGACCTTTAGGCCATGCTGCCACATCTTCCGTATTAATTAGTCTTATACAGTCATTAGTCACTATTTACAAAGTAACGTCAGGGTCTAGAGTAAAGCGGTGGTCACTTTACATAAGCTCACTTTGGGATATTTGGTGGCAGCGAGGAAGTTTACGATACACTAGTTTCTTCATGATTATTTCATTTGTGCACTTTCACTGAACAAAATTAAAGTAATTCCTATCTAAATTAACTAATTTTACTCATAATTTACACTAAACTCAATAACTGTGAAATAATTACGACCATCTTCATACTCGATGGTGCCAAAACTCAAGTTTCAAAACTCAACTTTTTAATTTTTTTAAGTTAATTTGCCCCTTTCTAGCGTCGGCTAAGACCTTTAGGCAATGCTGCCACGTCTTCCGTATGAATAACTTATTTTTAACAATCATAAGTCATTTTAGGTAATAAGTCGTAAGTAATAGGTCATAGGTCATGTCAGAATCTTGAGTAAAACCTGTTTTTTTTTTGTTATTTATTTATTAGTTAAAAATGTATCTTCACGCCCATATCGCCGAAGAGGTTGGCAGAGGCACAACCAGGGCACCCACGACTAGCCGAAGACACTAAGTCCCACAATGTGATAGGTGGCAAGCCTATCGCTAACCATACACATTTCCAATCCCGACCAACATTTTTTTTTCATTAGTAAATTGGAAAAATCCAATTTTCTTCCTGTTGGCCGACCCCGGATTCGAACCCGGGACCTCATGGCGATATATTAGTTTATAGAGGCGATTTATTAGTTAATTAGCCCCTTTTTGGGGTCGGCCACCTTTAGACCATGCTGCCATGTCGTCCGTATTATTAACAGTCATATGTCACTATGTATAAATTAGTCATGTCAGGATTTTGAGTAAAGCGGTGGTCACATTACTCATGCTCATTTTGTGAAATTTGGTGGCAACGAGGAAATACATAGTATACTATTTTTTTCATAATTATTTCATCAGTGCACTTGAACTGAACATGACCTAACGAATCGAATAACTAATCGAATCGAAAAACGAAATTACGAAAAAAAAAGGTCCATCTTCTTTCACAATGGTGCCAAAACTCAGTTTTTTTAAGTTATTTGTTCCTTTCTGGGTTCGGCTAAGACTTTTTAGCCATGATGCCAGGTCTTTCGTATAAATAAATTCTATTTCTTGTTATTTACTCTAAATTCACTTCTTCAGTTTCTTATTGTCTTGTTTTCCCCCCTTTTAAATAGCGATTTCCTTTACTAAGTTCAAATGTTCGAAGTCCTTGCATACGTCATTAGTTTGAAATTGAAATTTCTTTTGTTATGTGTTGTATCCTTAGTTATACATTACACAAAAACTATCAAATTAAAATGCTGAACGACAAATTAATTTTCTTTCACCATGGCTCCAAAACTTCCTCGACTACGTATGAAATATGTTTATTAATCTTTTGTTTTGTCTCTATCTCATAAACTAGTTTTATTTTATGTAAAAAACTCTGAATATTTTAATATTTCTTATTTTACTAGTTTCGTCTTCAATCTTCTTTCTTGTTCAGGCCTATGCCTTACTAGTAAGGTACTCTGTGCCTCTGTCTCTTCGTGGCCTCTTCTGTCGTGATCATAGACCAGACGCAAATGCTTTAAGTTATTTTTATATTAGTGTGTTATGTTGATAAGTCCCATTATTTCCAAAATTAAATTACTAATCGAACCCGGTCTTATTTTTATCTAGATGGCAATTATTGGCATCACTATTGTTTGGAGCGATCTGGAGGGTACAGTGTACATCAAATGACGTCATTTGTTTTTGCTATATCTATTGTAATTCTGTTGGTCACTTGAGATAGCATATAATATGAAACACATACATAATCACCCCCCTGCATAGGTATCACGTAGTGATTATATACTGTTTGATAGGTATATTATTATAAATTGCCAAATGTGGTAAATATATGTCACCGTCATAAGATGCCGCTAACATCGTTTGTTCCCGACGTTGTAAACCTATGCACAGAGCTTGTGTAGGCATCAAAATTGGTGTAATTCTAGCGAGCTGGGTATGTCCTGAGTGTAAGATTAAAGAGCCCAGATCTAATATGGATAATACTCCAGTAAAGGGAGAGGAACCTAAAACAGTGAACAGTGGCAATAAAAAGTCCAAGTTTACTGGTTTCAGAGATTGTGGAGACGAAACGTATGTCTTACCATGGTCTTACCCGATGCAGCGCTAATGGAGTTGCGGGCTATGACAGGAGAATTATGCCTAACCAGGGATGAAGTAACATTACTTCGCCAGGAACTTACTGATATTCGTCAATTAGTACGCTCCTGTGACATTCGTGTCGAAAAATTGGAAGCCAAAGTACAGTCGCTGGTGGAACAGGGTGCACCTGGAGATGGCAATGTCAGTAAAGAGATGTCCAAGAGACTTCAATCGTTAGAATCGAATTTAATTCATCTGCAAATGAACTTGGTTGAACGAGAGCAGGAGCTGCTTTCTAACGACATTGAACTCACAGGTATACCTGAAGAAAGTGGTGAAAACCCGGTTCATATTATGCTTGCCTGCGCTGTTAAACTAGGAGTACAGTTGGACGAACGCGAATTAGTTAGCTGTCGACGTGTAGGTGGTATCTGTCAAGTAGGCGCGCGCCCGCGCCCTCTTCTGGTACGACTTGCGCGACGCAACGTGCGCGCTCAACTGCTGCGCGCCGCTAGGGTGCGCCGCCAACAGAACACCGTTTTATTTAAATTTTATTTAAACGAACGGCTTACTAAGAAAAATAGAGACTTGTATCGTTAGACACGTCAAGTTAGGAAGAGTTCCGGGTGACGGTTTGTTTGGACATATGATGGCCGGATCTTCGTTCGAAAAGAAGCTGGAGCACGGTCACATCAAATATGTTCCGATACTAACCTACAGCAGGTTTTTGGTTTAAAAATAGTTCATTAAAAAGAATTAATATCTTAATAACATTTATATATATCTTTAAAATACTATGTGGCTTAATGATTAATTTACTGCCCTATTATAGTAAACTACTTTGTATGATGGTACTAACATTAAATTACATAAAGTCCGTCAAATTAGGAAATTTATTTTCAATTAATGTAATAATCAGAAATCATATTTATATTTTGAATGATAAAATAATCAATTGTAATGTTTCATATTTTAATTTCGCCCTTGTCTTGTGTTATGTTGTATATTTTCGAAATAGTTTACAATACATAATTGCTTTATATTTTAAATGGCTAACATTGATTAAGATTTCTCAAAAGAGTATAATTCATTCGAAATTCTAATGTATGGTTGCTGCTTTATTTTCATAACTTCACTAAATATAGAGATTAATTTCCATTGGAGTTATTTTTATATGCACTTCATCGTTTTTATAACAAATTGCCGCCACCGTTACGTGTATACCTTTATTATAATTATTAACCAGGATCGGTGATTATGTATCTCAGTTGCCAACTCAAACTGCAAAAGTGTACATCAAATGACGTCATTTGTGTTTGCTATCTCTATTAGTCACTGGAGATAGCAAATATAAAACACGTCATTTGACAGTCATTTGTTGTACACTTTTCTATTTTGAGTGGGCAACTGAGTTACATAATCAGCCCCCTGGACTCTTTATCGGTGGCTTCATGTTTTTGTGGTGATATAGAAAATTGTTCTAACTCAATTCAAAATTATCAAAGTTGTTTTAATATGATTTTACAAAATATCAGAAGCGTGAAATGTAATATATCAAATTTTGAGACTCGTTTACACAGGAATAATGTTGATTGGGATTTAATTGTCCGAACAGAGTGTTGGCTACGCAGTAACCTGTATATTCCAACACTAGAGGGATATCACTATACTAGTACTCAGAATAATCTCACTCAAAACGAAGGCGTGATAGTTTACTACAAAGCTACACACCACTACATGGTATCTGAGCCACACGTGAAAGACTGTAACTGCCTATTGGTGAGATAAAATAATGATTCCGTTATTATTGCTATATACCAACCGCCCAGTGTTAGAAACATTGGTAACTTTCTTGAATCCTTAAATCGTCTACTTTTAACACTTCGTTCTTACAAAAATATAATTTTAACCGGAGACATAAATATTGATATCAATTCTTTATCAATAGATCCCAGATCTAATGACTATTTAAATCTCTTAGCAGCTCATGGTATGTTACCCGCATATAATGTTCCTACTCACACTAGTACTTGCTTAGATCACATAATATTGAAATCGATTTTATCAGCCCTTTGCTATGTTGCTCACACAACGATTACGGATCATTATAGTGCTATGCTCAGTCTCTCTCAAAAATATGTAGGAAATTCAAAATTGCATCATAACAAATGTGTAGACTACAGCAAATTTGATATAGAAATTAAAAAAATAGATTTTTCTCCTATCTACAGATTAAAAAATGAGAATGATGCTGTCTCGTTTCTTTCAAATACTGTTAGTGTTGTGCTCAACAAATGCAAGAAGACTTTAACAGGATCTAAGCGTAAACATATCATCAAACCCTGGACCACACCTGATTTGTTAAGGTGCATGAGAAATCGAGACCAATTACATTTAAAATCTAAATCAAGCCCTAACAACGAAATACTGCGTAAAACTTATACTAGGTATAGAAAATTCTGTAACTCAATCATCAAAAAGGCTAAAAATGATTTTGAAAGATATGAAATTGTAAAAGCTCAGTATAACAATAAAATGCTTTGGAAGCTCATCAAAACTTTTACATACACAACCAACGTCAAATGTAAAAATTTTTTTTGTTGATGTAGGTAAAGCTCTCACAGATTCTGTTGGCATTTCCGCGAATCACTATCCTCCCAGTAGTAATACTTCACATGTGAATTCCTTTGTCCTACTTCCTACTGACGAGGATGAGGTAAGGTCCATCATATTTAATCTTAAAGACAGTAATTCTAGTCTCGACAACATTTCTAGTTTGTTTGTTAAAAGATATATTGACATTCTCGCTCCACCTCTGACATATATATTTAATTTATCATTAGAATCAGGTGTTTTTCCTCTGGCATATAAAAAATCTGTTGTCCATCCAATTTATAAGAGCGGTGATAGGGACTGCGTCAACAATTATAGACCTATTTCTATACTACCAACATTTTCAAAAATTTTGGAGAAAATAGTAAATAAGCAACTTGTTCACTACCTGAATCGAAAGCGCTAATTTCTCAGTCGCAATTTGGTTTTCGTGAACGTATATCAACTGATGATGCTGTACACGGTCTTACAAATTATATAGTCGATCGTTTAGACAATAAAAAGAAAGCAATAGCCATATTTTTTGATCTAGCTAAAGCGTTTGACACGGTTCTATTCCGCTGCTCTTAAATAGGTTGGAAGTGATTGGTGTTAGAGGTTTACCCTTAATGTTTTTTAGTAGTTATCTAACAGATAGAACTCAGTGTGTAAAAATTGATAAATGGATAAGCAGTAGCCTTCCTGTTACACACGGAGTACCTCAGGATAGTATTTTAGGCCCAACTTTATTATTAATTTTTATTGATAGCCTTTGTCGAACCGAATTTATTAATGGAATGATCGTTACGTATGCTGATGACACTGTTTTATTATTCCACAGTGACACATGGACAGAAGTTTTTCAATTTGCACAAGAAGGATTCAACGTAGCCCGAGACTGGCTAATGGCCAATAAAGTATATTACTAACTAAGTATATTACATTCAGTATTAGCAACAGTAATTTTCAATACAATACTGCTAACTGTATAATAGCTCAAAGTTGTAAAAATATTTCTGATTGTAGCTGCATAGAACTTGAACAGGCTAATAATGTAAGGTACCTCGGTGTGATCATTGACAACCACCTAAATTTTGAATCACACATAAACTATTAACCTCCAGAATTCGTAAACTTATATTTATTTTCAATAAACTTCGACACATCTCAGATAAAAAATTACTTACGAATATATACAAAGCAATTTGCCAGTCATTACTAACTTACTGTGTGTCCTCGTGGAGTGGAGCTTCCAAGACTAACATGATTAAACTTGAGAGAGCGCAAAGATCTGTTCTGAAGGCTATGAATTTTCTTCCATTTTTCTACTCGACCAAAGAGCTTCGATCTAACCAAAGAATTCTGCCTGTGTCAACTTTTAAAACATTTTTCTCCCATTCTTTTGTTTCCTCAGCATATTCTTATATTACAAAATCAATTCCAAGCTAAACATTTACAATCTTACCAAATATAAATGTAAACAAATAGTATCTACTTGGTTGTCCTCACTGTCCTATGATGAAACGGAACTACTGTTAAAAACTGTATTATAAATGTCTTAATATGTATAAAAAATTAGTAAAACGTTGAATTGTATAAATCCTTTTCTATAAGCCCCTACCAAACATACATTTTGCACACTTGTTTTATTTGTTACATATCACATATACAATAGCAAACGCTCCTACACTCAAATCACACAAGCAGGCGCTTTTATACATACACACACGTCATTAACACCCTCTTAAGCGCTTTTACACATACAAACGCACATATGAACCCACACTTACACACATTCAGTAACAAATAATTTTGTAATTATATTAAAAAAAAGAAATTTAATGATGTACATAATTATAATAATAAACATTAACTAATGATTTGTAATTAAATTGTAGGATTTGTTGTTTATATTTTGTAGAAATATGAAACAAATAACCATTTCCTTGTATTATTACTAAAATTTTATTTTTGCGTATTTTGTTATTATTCTAATTTTCTGTTTCTCTACCACAAGTGTAAAGGAATACTATAGTATCCGTGATCTGAAGTGGGGCCCTGGTGATCTGCTCGCACAGGGTATCCTACACGCCTGAAAATCGACGTATAACGAAACGTTGGTCGTAGCGCCATTTTGAACGATGACCCTGACTGACACATGAAAGAAACTTTTGCCCTCTATTATTAGTTAATTTGCCTCTTTCTGCGGGCGGCTAAGACTACCTTTAAGCCATGCTGCCATGTCTTCCGAATTTTTATTTAACAGTCATAAATCACTATATACAAAGTCATGTCAGGGTCTTGAGTAAAGTCTTGAGTCTTCGTTATTCAAGCTCATCTAGTGACATTTGGCAGCAGCGAGGTAATACTCAATACACTAATTTCTTCATGATTATTTCGTTTGTGCACTTTCACTGAACAAAATTGTTAAAAGTGCCACCAAAATTGACTAATTTCACTTAATATAAACACGAAATTCAATAATTAAGAAAACCATACTACCATCTTCATTCACAATGGCACCAAAAAACCTTTATTTTTCTTTATCTGTACCTTTCAGCTGTCAATTGTGAACTGGACAATGGCCATTGACTACAAATTGAACATCTTGACAGTTGACCATTCAATCACTCCAGAAAATCTACATGTAATGAAACGTTAGTTGTAGCGCCATTTTGAACGATGACTCTGAGAGACACCATGGTGACACATTGTTTTCAGGTTTATTTGCTCCTTTCTGGCG
This sequence comes from Calephelis virginiensis, assembly GCA_002245475.1. Taxonomy (NCBI): domain Eukaryota; kingdom Metazoa; phylum Arthropoda; class Insecta; order Lepidoptera; family Riodinidae; genus Calephelis; species Calephelis virginiensis. The sequence goes on along the minus strand of NJDC01010238.1, from coordinate 47,528 downwards.
CCGGCTTTGACCTTTAGACCATGCTGCAACATCTTCCGTAACACTTTTTTTAAAGATAATTTGCCCTTTTCAAGGGCCGGCAAAGATCTTTAGCCCATGCTGCTACGTCTTTTGAAATAATAAATTATTTTTAAAATAGTCATAAGTCGTTGTACAAAGTCATGTCTTGAGTAAAGTGGTGGCCTCGATACTCAAAAATATTAAGTGACATTTGGCAGCAACGAAGAAATACACTAATTTATTCACAAATATTTTACTTTGGCACTTTAACTCAACAAAATTGAACTGTTGGCCACCTAACATTACTAATTTGATTGATTTCTTTGTAACAAGAAAATGCTTAATAATTGGCTAAAGTATACAAATGTTTATGATTTAAAGTGCTTTACTTCAAAACGAGTTTCTCGTGTGTTTATGTGTCAAAATCACCTTAAAAGAATGTTCATCACTACTAACTCACGTCGTTTAGCAAAGGCATATCCTTCTCTTTCTACGGGGATTGAGATGTCTATTGAAATACCATCCCAAGAAAATATCAGTAGATGTTTGTATATTCTTTGCTTTATATATACATCAAATCACAGAACAATAGTACTTACAGAGTTTCATATGCACCTTAAATGAAGACTATTAAGATACTATAAAAGTACCTAACACGTTCACGTGAACATGGTATTTTCTGAACTGAATGCGGTGTCGCACACTTTCTTCTTCATATAAACTTGATCGATGCTCGGAGATGGTGTGGTAATAGCACGGAAAACTAATCTTACTCTGATGTAAAATAAGCCTTTGTTTTGCTTATTCCGTGTAAGCAGTGTAACTGTTGTGGCAAATAATCCTCCAAATGACACAGAATGTGACAAGCCTAACTAACGTACGTTCCCAACTCCCACCTCCGCAACTAGAACACAAATAGAGTCCGAACACGGGAAACAAAACCATTTATCACGTCCTTCGCCAACTTTGTAGAAGAACTCACCACAGAGCAACAACAGCAAATCGTACTCGACGTACGTTTCGCCTCGATACCGAGGCATCCTCAGGAAATCGACCGTACCATGCATAACATTGTAAAAACTACGTAATATAATAAAATACTTATGATTTCGCATAACTATATAACGCCCTGGGATTCACACAAGTATGGCGTGACCTGCGCTAGATGAAGGATAGTAGCGTTGTGCGTCTAAAAGGAAGCAATCACTGCCCGTGTATGGAGCCTTCAAAGATGTGCAAAATTTTTGACGCGATGTAGCACTACAATTTTGAGAATTTTATGCGTTGTCGCATAGCCAACGAACTAATAGTGTAGTAGAATCAGGTGCTGTTCTACCACGTTGTGCTTCATACGAAATTTATTAGCTGACCGTAATAATACGCTGTGCTTCATCACATCCACCATAATTTGACATGTTTTGACGCTGCTCGCGTCAACGTGTTAAATTTGCTCAATTTCTGCATAAAAACAATATAGTACAAGGAGGAATCAAATCTGTTGCTCGCAATAAGGTCTCTACAGAATTTGAATTAGCCGATGCATGTAATAGGTTTAGGAAATTCGACTTTCTTTCAAACAACTACAATGCATTCATTCCACATAACTAGAATGGGAGTTATCAAAGAAGTCCCAACAGATTGGACCCTCGAACAATTGGTTGCAAAACATAAGATGTCCAAACGAATCTGTTCGTGCCATTAAGGTTAGGCGTTTGAATAAAAGGCTTCACAAAGGAGGTAAAACTGTTTTGTCACTAACTACTATAGTGGTTCTAACATTTTTAGGCCAATCTCTACCCGAAAAAGTGTTTTACTACTATACCTCACTAACAGCGAATTTGTACGATCACCTGTGATACAGAGCAGAAACTGCTGCAGGTTTGGTCATGTCACGAACAATGCCGATCCAAAGCAAGATGTTACAAGTGCGCACAACCACATAGAGGAGATATTTGATCCATTGATGAAAATAACTTATCATGTTTGCTATGCTTAGGTAGTTATGGCTACTTATCCTAGTTGTCCTAGACATAATAGACAAAACGGTTTCAAAATGGTTATGTCTCAGAAACACGTCACTTACTTCGATACTTCACCACATTTCCCTAGAGTCAGGGCCCTTTGTTCTGACCATGCAAGAGCATCTTGCCCTTCACAATCCACTATCTCTCATTAAAACCCATCATCTTCTGTTCTTCTGTTGAGGTCTGGAAGAGGATGTAAGGATCAAGTGTTTTCGCTCCGCAACATTGTAGAGAAGCATCTGGCGGTTGGTCAGAAGGTTTTCTGCGGTTTTGTGGATCTCGAAAAAGCGTTTGATAGGGTTGTACGAA
>NJDC01010238.1:22719-44111 GCA_002245475.1 Calephelis virginiensis | reverse complement strand
ATTGCAGGAGCATTAGAAACAAAGTTTCAGACATAGCCTACTTAGCTAACACATATAAACCCGTCGTCTTTGCTATCTCTGAGACACGGCTAAGGCCTGGTTTTAAATTTAGAATTTCAGGTTACACCTGTCTCAGGGATGACAGTGACGACGGCAAAGCAGGTTGCGCTCTATTAATAAATAAATCTTCTGTTTTTCAATAAATCAATATCCCTACCCATAGTCCAAATATAAATATAGTTGCAATTATAATTTACAATACTACTTATATCTCCATATAAGTCCCCAAAGAGCACACGTCCTCCTTGTTAGTAGTGTATGTAGATACACATATCGCGGTAAAAAATTCCGGTCAACATAAAATCCCATCTCATCCCTGGTGGGACTCTGAGTGTATGGTTGCAGTTCGGCATCGAAAAGCAGCTGAAAACAAGTACTCTCAGAGTCTTAGCATGAAAAACTACATTGAGTTTAAAAAGGTTTCTGCTTCATGTAAATCTCCTCTATAAGCTAAAAAAATCGGCAGGTTGGCGTTGAGTATGTCTTTACAGTTAATACCTTTAAATAGTTGTCAGTTGTTATATTTGATACCATTTACATTTACAAACTGAAGTCCCAGCCAGACTACAACTATTGAATTGAAATAATCATAAAATGTTGTTGGTTATTTTGTTGGGACCTAGCCTAAGCCAAATATCATATGCCTTGTACATCTTATTCATTCGTAGACTACGTATCTAGAAACAATATTCATTTACAATAAAAACTTTATGTAATTTTTGACTAGACAGTCATGGTCTGTCTCACAATCATATTTACATTTTGAATTTTATGAAGTTTTGGTAAAAGAAAACTTAAATAAAAAAGATGTATGGTAATAATATAATTCAATATTGTATAGAATTATACAAACAAAATAAAGAAAAATAAGGGAAAAGAGTTAGGAATTGCCGTTAGTGACAATTCACGACATCATGAATTTTGACAAGCCCTTTAAAGACTTAATGAAAGCAAATATATTGATTCCCAATGAAAAATCTGTGCCATATTTCAAAAAAATCGAAATAATGTACATTATAAAGTTTTACAAGATTGTGGCAGTTTTTTGAATGTTTTAATTTAAAAATAATGAGGCCGATGTATTTTAACTCGGACCCTATAGAAAACTATTTTGGTCAGGTAAGAGCCTAAACTTGTCCCAATAACGCCTCAATATGCCACAGCTTCAACTGCACATTTAAATTCTTACTTATTAGGAGGATAATTAAATTTCACAATGAGACTTTTAATTGTGAAGATGACCCGGCAGACCAAATGATAAATTTAAAATCGTTCCTTCGAAATAATAGAAGCGGTGAGCCGGATCGTCCAAAGCTTCAGAGAAATATGGCAATGGTGTTAGAACAGGCCCGAACAGAACAGGTGAATGTTCATTCTCGTGCTTACACTGCAGGATGGGTTGTTTATCAAATATTAAAAATTTAAAAAATAAGTGAGTGACCAAATTGTAGGCACAGCCTAATTCGAGTTAATACCAGCAGTGTCCATGACTGGATAGTTCAATAAAAATATACTGATGGCAAGAACCAACTAAACTACCCATCCTAAGGTGTAGTTAGGTATTTCGGTACAATTGTTAACGATACAAATGAATACTTGGAAAATAATGCACATAAAAATAATTTTCTCTTCTATAAAATGTGCTGTAATTTCTAAGTATTAATTTAAATTTATTAACTGTGACGAGTATAAAGAAGAACAATTCGAGCAACCCTATTTTTTTCCTATTTGATAAGGTTCTAAATAATGAATTGTTGCAGTGTAATAAGAAAATTGTAAAGGACACAGATGTTGTCCGTCTACAAAATCGTGTATTACCTAATGTGCAAAAGCGAAACATTTGAAAACTTTAAAAATGCCTAAAAACAAACGTCTGAACAAATATCTAATTTGTTTTATTCATTACGAAATTAACTGTTTGTTTCCAAAATAAAAAATTGAAAGTATGATTGATGTGTATGCTACAAAATTCCAAGTGATGATGTAACGTGCCATGCTTTCTAGTCATCAGAAATTCCCATTGCATAAAAAAAGTAACTGTTGTGTATTGTCAGCTTTGACCCGTAGTGGCAAAAATATTTGTTCCCCAGATGGCAGTCTGTACGTAGTACTCTAATTGGTCTGTGGTATCCTAGTTGCAGACACCAAACTCTTACTTTGTTATTTGGTTTTGAATATAGATTCTGTTAAACTGTTTGTAAGAGAAATAAATAATTTTTGATAAAAAAATACTCTTTGGAATTATTAGTCTGTGATAATAAAACGGCCGTCAAGATCAGTGGGTGGATATTATGGAACATCAATAAACTTTATTGCAATGTGTACTCCATTTTAAACTTTATTACAAGTTATTTAAGATATAATTTAAATGTAAATTTTAAATTTGTTTCAACCGGTCATAAATACCAACCTGACAGCAACCATTTTTGTGTCGTTCGATTGGCAATATCTTTGTATATACATATTAATCTATGATATCTTTTATGAGACAACTGACAACTACCCACTGTTAAAATATAATTTTTTTCATCTTTGTTGTTGAGAATTTGTTTTTAAAGTTTTACTTCTTTAATCTGCGTTTTCAATTTAGTGTTCAGTTATTAATTTTACTGTTTTTAGATTTTCAGTAAATCATTGGACGTTTAAACGCCATTAACTTAGTGTATTTTTAGTGTTATTGTGTTTAGATCTTGTGTGCAATAAAACATTTTCATACTTGTTCAGTTTACTTTTAAGAAGATTAAAATGTACGTGTCTATATTAAAATAGCATAGCATAGCCACTTTGCAAAATGAATGTCAATGTAATGTAATGGACAACATCTGTTGAAATATTCAAAACATTGTTCGTTTTAAAGATGAAGTATGTAATGGTGTCTTTATTACATTTACTGTGGGGCACCCTGTACACAAATACAAAAATTAATGAAACTCAGACTCATAATTACAGTACTATGTTACTCATCGTTCAAACGTGATGCCTCGTCGATAAACGATAAAAGTTGTAAGGTTTACGTCATAAAATTTAGGTTTGCGTGTATCGTAAGGTACTTGCTGCAGTGGTGAAACTTGAGAAATTTTCTATGATAAAATTTTGTGATTATGACAAAAACATTGTGCAGAAAATGGTAAAATTCTGGTGTTAATTATTAAACATGTAATCGAAAAATCGAATTTTATTTATTATCTTTATTAAGTCATGCTTGAACCAGTAAATCTGGTCGTAATATTTCGAAATTGGAAATTTAATAATACTGAGATGTGGAGGCTATTTTTATCGAAAAAAAAGCACATCACTAACATTTGTCGTAAATAATTATCGACTTGTCCCATCACTATCCAATGTCAATTATGACAGCTTGTCAGTGGGGCCAACATTGTACAGTTTATGGTTACTACAATATTATGTGGTTGGTATTCTTTGCCGTTTATTTCAGAGCTGAACGAAATATAGGTATTGCCGTCTCTTAGAACGTAGTGATTATATACTCTTTGGTCAAGATTCCAAGTCTAATTTAAAGAGTCGGACATCGTTTTTTTTTTCAAAATGTACTCATTATGCACTTGATGTAAATTGAAATTTGGAATTTTAATAATATATTTTGTCAGTTAAAAATAAATAAAAAATACATATTGTATGCTTTGCACAATGTACAAGTATGTCAAATTCACACTTTGCCATTATGAAATAATAAAAAAGTATGTCAAATGTCAGTTTAAATTTTAAAATTGTTTAATACTAATTTGTACGAAAGTTTTAGTGGGAATAGGTTAAATAATTAAAACGTAGGTACTGTTAGCAGATTCCAGCTGTTATTCATATCCGTTTTTACTTATTTTGCACTTATTACTACCAATCTTCAAGAAACTGCTTTTCAGTAAGTACACTTGTTTGTGCATTTTGAATGTATTAACTTCGAAGATATGAGGAAAAAGTAATTTACTTACAACTTCTTTAAAATGTCTCTGATAACTAAAATCCTAGAAGAGCCAAGTGTAATAACCTCCAAAAACGGCAGAGAAATCATATTAGAGAATGATATCATTAAACTGGAAGCTGTGGAAGAAGACTATGACGAGTCTGATGACGGCAATGTCATTGTTAATTTTGCAAATGGTGAGTTCAGAAAACTTATTTAGGTTTCTCTCCACCAAACAGGTATCTGTTTAGTAGCCTGAAAATACAAAGCAATCAATAACATAATTTGTACGTTTTTATATCTCAGTTGGACAGGATTCATTTGTTAAGATATAATTGGTAATTTTCACTAAAAAGTCCACCCCTCAATTTTATGCTTTTCCACGTGTGTGAAGTTGTATTCTAAATTCATATTTATTATTACATTTTTACTTAAGACATCATATCCAAATATATTATACTAGCGACCTGGAGAACTTGGTATTGATTGTCATTAACAGCCACTAACAATTCGTATGGAAAAAATCTCCTGATTTACTAACATTTCGCCTGGAAATATTTCCTGATTTTTAAATTTTTTTCATTGGTGATCTGTTCATTGGTCTTAGTGGGATGGTATATAGCCTATAGCCTTCTTCAATAAATGAGCTTTCTAACACTGAAAGAATTTTTCAAATTGGACCTGCTGATTTGATTTCAAATCGGGGATTATGATATTAGAGCATTCAAGCAAACAAACAAACTCTTCATCTTTATAATATTAGTATAGATTTGTGTTAAATCAAAAATCCTAAAAGGATCACAACGGATTACATTGTGAACAATTGAATGTACCAATAGTAGTTTTTTTTGGCTTGTCCTAGTAATAAACAGTATTGGTCATACCAAAATCAAAAAATGTCCTTCAAACACCTACTCACCTTTTTGTTCACATGAAGGATACTATTTTTTTTATCTCTTTGTTTTAAAACTGTATTTCTTCAAGCTTAAAATATTGTTTTTAAAAATACTCAAAGAAACAAACCGACAGGACCCTTAAAAATTGTTATATTAGTCAGGGTAAAATGTAACTTATGTAAAAGTGGCAGACTGACCAGTTACCAGTTTCACAATTTATCCCGGGCAATGTTATTTTTATTTGAAAATTGAAAATATATATTTTAAATGTTACCTTGCCTTGCCTAATGCCTACGCTGTGATCAAACCTGCAACCTCAAGAAGTAAAATCTGACACCGAATCGCTACACCACAGAGGCGATAATAGCAATGCTACAATTATTGTACATTGCATAATATGTTATGGGACTTCTATGATGACTTATCCCAACTAGTTCATATTAAAAAAAACTTAATTTCAGTAGTTTTACAAACAAGTTTTACTTTTGATGTTATTAGTGTATACGTCTTACATCACTAACTCATTTTAGATCCTGAGAACTACATACAGTCAGTAGACGCAACTTATGATGAAACACTGAAAACCAAAACATCTTTGGAATATCCTCTTCTTGATGTTACTAAATTACAACTAACTAACATTAGTAATAACCAATCTGATAAACATCATAATGATGTAAAAGTAAAGTTGGAAATGAACAATGAAAACTATATAGTCGATACTCATGATGTATGTCCAGATCGTTTAACTTATTCAAAAAATTTGCATCAATGCATTTTAAGCAATTTGAAAGTAAGTAAGCCTTGTAATAAATGTGATAAAATACATTTAAGTGATAGTAGTTTAAAAGAACCCAAAAATACTGACAATATTAATAATAATCATAAACTTAAAGCTCGTATGAATAGTGTGTGTAGTAACAGTATAAATTTAAATAATTGTTTAGGTAGTAGAATGGGAATTGGCAAAAAACTTTTTACTTGTGATGTTTGTCAGAAAACTTTTACACTGCTTCAAAATTTACATCGACATACAGTAGCTCACTCAAACAAGAGACCATATATCTGTGATGTCTGTAAAAAAGCATTTACTCGTCAAGATCACTTAAAAAATCACAGAAAAATACATTCGGGTATAAAAAATTATGTCTGTGATATTTGTGAAAAGGGTTTTACTAATAAATCTTATTTACGACAACACAATTTAATACATTCTATGAAAAAATCGTTTTTTTGTGATTTATGTGGGAAAGCTTTTAATCGTAAAGTAAATTTACAAGAACATATAAGCTATCATAGTAGTAAACAGCCTCATAAAGTGTTTAAATGTGTGTTGTGTGACAAGAAATTTAACAGAGCTTCCATTTTATATAAACACACTCTGTCTCACGAACAAGAAAAGTCATTTTGTAGTGATGTTTGTGGGAAAGTGTTTACAAAAGACCATTATTTCAATTTACATATGAAAACTCATAAGTCATATGTGTGTAATGTATGTAACAGAGATTTTAAAGGAACAAAGGAATTAAATATTCATAAAAAAATACATAATAATGTGTAATTCTTAATGTACCACTGTGACACTATTATAATATTTTTATAATTAAGTGGTGATGATAACTTGAAGTTAGACTGAACCTTTTTTTCTGTGATGTGGGACAAGATTTAAGTAAGTCATGATTGTCCCTGTACCATGGCATCGAAGAGATAACTCATTACTTTTGTTTAATATTTTGCAACTTCACTGTTTGTAGTTGCTAGATGTATGCCTAGGGCTGTCGAAAGTTCTTAGAGTTCTAGAGAGTTGTCAGTATTGCTTCATATTCATTATAGAAATCTCCGAAAAAGTCGCAAGTTTACCTTTTCAAGGAGCAGCTTAGATTGTACTGAATTTGATGTTAATTTGCAATATCAATTGATGTTCATGTTAGGTGAATTATGTTTTAGTTTAATTAGGCAATTTGTGTTGAAAATTAGCTACATGAAGAATAAAAAAATATTTATTTTGTAATGTGTATTTTTATTTGTTAAGATAGTTTTAACAAGAACATGGCTTTCCTGGTAGTAGGAGACAACCGTGTTGTTGGTTATATAAATTTTAGACAGGGTTTAGTTAAATATGAGTCTAACTTTTTTGTGGTAAGCTGGTAAATGTTTCTTTGCACAGCAGGATTACTAAAACGAAAAAAAAATTTGCCGTATTTTTATGTGAAGAAAACGTTTCGGCGAAAGGCATAGCAACCTAAAAAAACAAAACATACTTATATATTTTGTTTAAACTGTCCAAAGCTATGAGGGAACTGTCGACTTCAAAAGCTAGTTGCATAAAAAACGTTTCGCTGTTCGCAGAAGACGTAGTTCGCTTTTTTTTATCACGTACGTAATATAGATCAAGAGCTATGTTTATCACGCATTGTTGTACTTAAAAGAGATACATGAATAAAGCTGAGAGCAGTATACGCATGAGGTATAACATCAGTTCAGCCAAACGCGTAACTATTTTTTATGTCGAAAAACGGCGCGTATTTCTGCCAAGCTAGCAGCTGCTAGCCTACAATAACTTTAAAACCTACTTTATATAGCTTGTCTTAAATTATATAACAAAGTAAATTTTGTAAGAGTTTTAGTAGATAATGGAATAAATAAAAAATAGCGGGAACAAGTACGTAAAGAGTGTTCGTATGAAACTGTGTGAATGGAGCATTGGGTAAGCTATTTAGGTGTCGTCAGGGTGATAGACTCACGTTTCATAATTGTCTGCTTACCATTAGATAATATATTTTATGGAAGCGAGATTTCGGTATGTTAGAAAGAGCATAATAAAAATAAAAATAAAAACCCAAACTGATCTCACTCTAAAAGTAAGCAAATTATATGCTTGTGATATAAGTGTTAGAAAACTATACTAATAGCCTATTACATATAAATAATACGTGGAGTAAAAAAACTTTGGACTCCTTTTTACAAAAATTACGGAGTACGTTTAAGTCCATTAAGTTAATAAGTAAAATATTACACGTACCATGCATTTGACAGACACAACAAAAATATTGACGACGATAAAATATCAGATGGCACCTAACTATATTCATAATGTTTGGAAACAAAGAAGTTGGTCTTAATAAATGAAGATGGCGTTTTAATAAAAAAGATAATAAACAATAGAATCGTAATAAGGTTTGATCATTATATTTTTAACTTGTAATTTTAATGTGTTATGGTCGAATTTCGACCACTTGACGACCACTAATATATAAATATACTGAAGTAAATAGATACCAGTACAAATGTTATGAACGTCCAGACCTGGAAGTACATACCCATATGTGTACGAGGGCCAAACTGAAAGTTTTTAGAACTGGCAACTTAAAAGCATTATATTTAAAAAATAAGTTTAAATTTTGAAAATAGAACTCTTTACCAATAATATTGAGTATACATTTCATTCATTTGTCATTTGTTTTACGATTTGGCGGCAAAATGAAAATTGTCTGTGCACGTCAGAATGAATTTAAGCCGAGAAAATTTTCGTGCAATGATTTTTTATGACTTTCGATGTCATATAAGTCAACAAGAAAGTTATGATAGACTTCGATTGGCTTTTCACGATGAAGCCCCATCTCGTGCCACAGTTTACAACTGGTTTAATGAATTCAAACGTGGTCGAACTAATCTCACCGATGATTTGCGTGAGGGACGGCCTTCTACAGCGACGACTGAAGACAATATCAGTGTTGTGCGGCGTATGATAGAGACTGACAAAAGAGTGACCTATCAGCAGATTCGGACAAGTCTAGGCATAGGTATGAGTCAAGTGCACAAAATCCTCCATGAACATTTAGCGGTCAGGAAGCTTTGTGCCCGCTGGATACCGCATAATTTGACCGAGGCTCAAAAACTCCGCCGTGTTGATTGGTGCCGAGAAATGATCCAAAAATTTAATGGAGGTGACTCAAATGCTGTGTTCGACATACTAACGGGTGACGAAAGCTGGATTTACTGTTATGATCCGGAAACCAAAAGACAGTCTGCTCAGTGGGTGTTTCCTTCCGAAGAGTTGCCAACTAAAGTGAAGAGAGGTCGAAGTGTTGGAAAAAAGATGGTGGCCTCGTTCTTCGGAAAGACAGGTCATTACGCGACAGTTGTCTTTGAGGATCAGAAAACGGGTAATGCAGAGTGGTACACTAACAACTGTTTGCCACTTGTCTTGGAAAAAGTTCGAGAGAAACGACCTCGCAGCAGGATCCTCCTTCATCACGACAATGCCTCGTCGCACACCGCCAGGCAAACGATCGACTATTTGGCGACCTCAGACGTGGAATTACTGGGTCACCCGCCGTATAGCCCCGACCTCGCACCCTGCGATTTTTATTTATTCCCGAAAATAAAAGAAAAAATTCGAGGAAAACATTTTATGGACGCCGAAGAAGCAGTGGCTGCGTTTCAAAACGCCGTCGAAGAGACCCCTAAGGCCGAGTGGGCAAGGTGCTTTTCTCAATGGTTCCATCGAATGCAGCGATGTATTGATGTAAATGGACGCTATTTTGAAAAGTTAAAATAAAACTAATAATTTGCTAGAATGCTTAGTTTTTGATTTTCTAAGAACTTTCAGTTTGACCCTCGTATCAATCAAATATCTGTTCCCGTCGGGAATCTAATCTGAGCCTCGCGGCTGGTCAGTGTGTTGGGCGTGTACGCTAACTCGGCCAACGAGGCGGTCAAACCATGGAGGTCAATCAGCATTAATCAAGTAGGTAAAATAAAACTCGTTACAGCATGCCAATTATATATTTACAATCAAAGTGACTAGAGTCGCAGTACAAGAGCTACCCGGTACATACATATTTGGAATTATTTAGGGCAGGCGCATACCTTTTTTGATCTCGATTTCACACAAATTGGAAATTGAAATTAGATTAGTGTTTTTTTGTACTCTTGAACACAAGAGTGACGTTTGTCTTATTTTTTGTTTGAAGTTAGCTCTAAGAGAATCATAATTCCAATTAATAACATGTAACTCATAGTTTAATAAATACATTTAAAGATTGGCGCTAATTTTTTTCTATTAAAAGTTTCGCTCTAACTTTCATTAGAACCAAGATAAAGTTATAAAAATGTTTCGTAAAGAGATACAGAAGATGCAAGTTTTATAAAAATAGTTTAAAAAAAAACTTTCAGTTATTTCATAACTTTTAGTGATATTTTCTAGATCTTGTTATTGGTGTACGCCTACCCTTATCTTCTAACTAATGTAATTTTATCACTACAAATTACATACTAAAAATATAAAATTATACCATGTTAGAGTCAAATATACAATCACTTTAGACATATATACATCATATGGATATAGGTAAAAATACTATTTTTGCTAGAAAAGAGTAAAAATCAGTCTGCACCTAGCACAGTTAAAAACGCTTAAACATTAAAAAGCTTTCTCTAAAGTTACAAGAACACTAAAAACATTAATAAAAGCTTTCTCTAAAGATGCAATACTTTTATACTATTTATATCAAGTCTTTAAATAACTAATAAACAATTAGGTGGAATATACCGGTTAAATATTTAAAACACACCTGCAGCTGGTGGCAAATGTGAATCAAACAAAAAAGCATCTTCAAGCCCATATCCCCGAAGTGGTAGGCAGAAGCACAACCAGGGCACCCACGACTAGCCGAAGACACTAAGTCCCACAATGTGATAGGTGGCAAGCCTATCGTCAACCGGGCACATTACCAATCCCGAGCAAAGTGCCCCGAGCAACATTTTTTTTATTAGAAAATTGGAAAAACCTAATTTTCTTTTTGTTACCCGACCCGGGATTCGAACAAGAGACCTCATACAGTCAAGTCCAACAACTGAACTGCTAGACCACAGAGGCGACAAATCTAAATAATAATATTCCCTACACACTTTTGCCACCAACCAATGATCTAATAGGAACTAAAAAGTACAAGGTTAAATAAAAAAAAAAACATATTTTTAAATGAAGAAACACTTGTACTGTGTAATTTATTATTTTAAATAGTTTACATAAAAGCATCATCAGGGCTTAAACTTAACCCTGATGATGCTGTTATAAGCGACACCGGTAGGCTATTTAAAATAATAAATTACAAGTGATACGTAAAACAGTACAAGTGTTTCTTCATTTAAAAATATGAATATTTGGAAGTTTTACCAAGCGCGGACTATGGAAAATATCAAATAAAGAAAAAATAAACTCACAGCAGTTACTTACACAAATTGAGGTTACTATTTTTTTTTCTTTGGATTACTTAATTGTAAGAAACAGAGCCAAATAAAACCCGAAATGTGAACAAATATTTTTCTCATGCTTAATTGACCGAACAGCATTTTTCAATTCTTTCTAATAATTTATAAGATTTAAATAAAACTACAATAAAGACGAATCCTTATTCCCTTGGTCATCGCATCACGTCTTAACGGATGCTAATTATTTTTTGTTGTGTCAGTTATAGTAGGAGGATCATGTGAAAAAAAATACAGTCAGGACAACGTTCATCGGCTTAGCAAGTAAATGACAAGAATGTTATTCAGATCATTACAACTAATTAAATCTCATAACAAAAATGAATATATTGTTTAACGGCATTCAGACGATGAGATACTCAAGATGTTATCTCTTTAGAGACCTCACACCGACCTGTGTATGCGTGTCTGAGTTTGAGTGAGGTAGCGGCGGCCAGCGAGGGGAAGGTTATCAGTCATCACTTGGATAGCTTTTCGAGGAGCTCCTGCAATGCGAGGGCTTTGGCTAGACGTCTTCTGAACTCCTAAAAACGAAAAAAATCAAAAATTAATTGCTTAACAGAGTAGCGAGTTGCTTCAGTCAGGTTTGTGTAAACCATATTAGTTGCTGCTCCTATAATACTCTTTAGATGTTTGTATTAAAATGGATAATATGTTGATAACCGTGAGGTTTTTACGACTTCACCGGACTATCACTCTTTAGCGACACGTCTAGATTCTTATACAACTACTTTTTCTATTTTTGCCGGCATAAGGAAATTGTCACACGGCACCGCGCACTGCCGTCACTGAAGCGGATCTTGCGCCACTTTCCACTTTCATAGTATTATCAGCTGTTGAGCACGACGGTAGAGATACTGAATGAGCTCAATTGTCTCTGCTTTCCGCGGCGATGTATTGTGCCCTGTAATAACCGTCTAACGTCGTTCCACGGCACTATTTTGTCTCAGTTATGACCATAGGGTAGGCCGGTAGACTCAGGTTGAAAACAAAGCAAATTTATACAATAACTACCAACTCTGTATCTAAAGTAGCTTGTTTTCCGACCTAAATAATTGTAATACCGTGATACACTCAGAGTATTTATCAGTTGTTGCCTATAGTGAAAACATTTCCTGATATCAGGTCTTCTCAGTTGTAGAACTTATGGACAAAAAAAAATCCTTGATGCTGATTTATTCCGGTTCTTGGCATTTGCGTGCCTGTAACTCCTGCCACGAGATACAAAGTGTCAGTTAAGGCATCTGTATGTATTCGGTACCCACCTGGTGCAAACTTCTTCCATTCCGGGGTACGCGCGCAGCAAACATGTCTCCTGACATGAGACACAACGCTTTTCCATTCATAGGGAACCTCTCTGCTAGTCCACCACGCGCTGTCACCCACGAACCTACTTCTCGGCGACCCCATTCTCGAGGATCTGGAAAAAATACATTTTCTTTACACTTATTTTAAATATGCTTGGGCCTAGAATGGGGAGATTAAGTATTGATCGTCTCGTCGGTCGAGGGAGTAGCAAACACATCATTCGCCTAAAACCACCATCCGCGAGGTTCGTGTTCGATTTTCGACGATGAATAATGCGTGTATGTAATAACCATAGATGTCTATATTACCAAAGGTATTAATCAGTGCCACAATAGGATCGGTTGATGGCAACCGGGCACTTATTAAATCCTGGGTAACATGATTAAAAAAAACATGAGTATTTCGAGTTGCCAGAATTGGACCCTCATGTAGTCAACACCAACACAGGACTAGAGCAAGACAAGTTTAAGTTGGTTGGTGAGGAATTCATGACATCTACAGACAAAATATTTTTTTATGAGATAAGATAGCGAACATGTACACAGCTCTCCTGATGGTAAGAGATAACTGTGGCGTATGGACACCATTGACGTTGTTAGTGGACCGGACCTTCGGACTTTGGAACAGATCATTATACTGTCATTATGATCCTGTGATGAATCCCTACCAAGACGACTTACATCATAGCACTCTACCACCAGTGGCCTTGTTGGCAATGATGTTTTGGTTTGACGTTTGCTCGCCTAGTACGAGCTGCCTGGCAGGAAGGCAGATGACTCGGCAAGGCAATCTCGTATGATGTAAATTTACCGGCTATTCCTCAGATCGAATGATGGCAGTGGTAAGTATCTACTTGCGTTATGGTGGCAAGAATATTGGTAGCCATATGCTGTCACGCCTGACAACTTGTTAGAGACGAGCATAGTTTAAACGAGTCATTACTGACAATACCACTGGTAGTAGAGTTCTGTGCAGCAAACTTGTAAGGGCCGGGATCCACTGCCTAACCTATTCCTGCCGCCATAACTATCGTGTGCTGGTAGGCTTCCACAGGATGGTGGCGCACCTGTAACATCTATGGAGTCTATAGGACACGGTTATCTCTTACCATCAGGGCAGCCGCGCACTTGCTCGCTGTCTTTTGCCACAAAAAGGGTTTTCTATTTTTAGTGTAATTTGAGATAGCGGTAGGTACATCAAAACACCATTTGGAGTACGCGAGCAAAGAGAATAAAATGATCCCAGTTATATGCGCGGGCGCAGGAAGCACGAAATGTATTCTGTTTCCGGTCGTCTCTCAACTTGCAAATCTCATTCGGTTTGAGCAACTTTAAATATCCGTTAGTACGATCACTTATTCTGCGAATTGCGATTATACCTTATTTTTTTTATGATATTGGAAGGCAAACAAGCAGACGGATTTCCTGATGGTAACAAATTCACGCCGCCTAGAGACATCAAAGTTGGTAATGGGGCGTTGCCAACCTGAGGCCAAGATGTTAGACCTCGAGCAAAAGTAAGTTTACCGGCTACCTTACCCTCCGAACCGGAACACGTCATGACGTTATGGCGGCAGGAATAGATAAGGCGGTGTTACCAATCCGGGCGAGTCGCTGTGAAACTCTACCACTTAGTAGAATGTCACGGTGTTAGTGACGGTAAGCCTATGCTCGCCTTTTACTAGCTGCCTGGCAGAAAGGCTGATGGTCTGTTCTACAAAGGAGCCCGGACCAGCACGGGGAAACATTCCAGTAGTAGTTTTTAAACTTCATATTATATGAATTTTCGTTTTTGAGACAAAAGTTGTATTGTTAAATAACTCAAAAAGTATTCTATAAATTTTAAAGAAAGAAAAACTCAAAAAGTAGTCGGATCATGATAAAAAATTAATATGGGAACACCTCGGAATATGACATGTTTCTAAAAATAAACATAAAAATCAGTTTGTTGTTGGTCGAGTAATCGCGTAAAAAATAAACAAAGGAAGCATACCTACAATCGATTTGAGAATTTCCTTTTTTGGAGTCGCTTAAAACTATAATAATATTTTTACTTATGATGAGAGATCAATTGCGACTAGATAATAATAATATAATAAATAAGAATATTGTTAATAGTTAGTTACTATTTTTTACAGACTGTAAATAAAGAAGTGATGTCTTAACTGATTTTATGTTCTTTTTTTAAACAGCGCTTAAAAATAAATTCCGTGGTGATTATATAGGTACCACCAAGTCTAGACCTAATGTGGACCACATTAGGTCAGGGAAATCGAAGAAAATACTCAATTTTTGTATACTTTATCTAAGTGTATACACAATCATCGAAATCGTAGTCTGTTTTTAGCTGTTTCACAGCGCTTGATTTATGGCCTCTATGTTAGGACTTATATACAATTATACTGGCTGCCTGCACTCGAAACCGGAACACGACATGGTTATATTGACAAGAAGTGAGCCGATGGGCTTAGAAGCTTAGAGCTCTTGAAGCTCGATTTCATACAATTTGGAACCGGATATGTAACTTTAGGAACCTACTATGGAACACAGTACTAGCGGATTACCAACACTTGATTCCAAAAAATTCAAAGAATCCGATAAAATATTTTGTTGTTTATTATTAACTAAATGTCAATAATTCGAAAGTGTTATATTCATGAGTACGTACCTAAAATGACATAATATTCCATACCAATTTCCAATATTGCATAAATCGAGATTCAAGAGTAGCCCTACAGAACTTGTGTTGGTCCGGGCTCCTTTGTAGAATAGACCATCTGCCTTCCTTACCAGGCAGCTCGTAAAAGATGAGCATTGGCTCACCATCGCTAACACCGTGACATCTGACTAGGTGGTAGAGTTTCGCAGCGACTCGCCCGGATTGGTACCACCGCCTTACCTATTCCTGCCGCCATAACGTCATGACGTGTTCCGGTTCGGAGGGTAAGGTAGCCGGTAAAGTTACTTTTGCTCGAGGCCTAACATCCCGACCTCAGGTTGGCATCGCACCATTACCACCTTTGGTGTCTCTAGGCGGCGTGAATTTCTCACCATCAGGAAATCCGTCTGCTTGTTTGCCTTCCTATAACATAAAAATAAAAAAAATAATAATTCAATGATAATGGAAGTTGAGACAATAATTCAATTACTTTATTCTACTAATGAGAGGTGGGTTCATCACTAGCCGATTTCACTAGAAATTGTATACTTTTAATTAACCGAATTTGAAAAAGGTTTTACGTTCGACTCCTTAATTTTTTATGTATCTTAATCGATTTTTCCGTAATTCCGAACCAATTTAAAAAATCTTTTTTTTTTGTTTGAAAGGCCGCACTTTCGAGGTAATTCCATTGTCTAGATTTAATGATTAAATCTCAAAGAAATAGAGGAAAATACTTAATTCTTGTGTACGTAGGAGAATTACACATTGAAATTGAATTTAGATTATTCTTAAAGGTTTGACATTTTTATATGTCACTGGTCACTACAGGGTTTAAAACAAAGTCGCTTTCTCTGTCCCTATGTCCTATGTCCCTGGTATGCTTAAATCTCTTGCTAAATAGTATTATTTAAAACTCTTTAAAAAAACTTTAAAACTACGCAACGCATTTTGATGCAGTTTTAATAGACCAAGTGATTGAAGAGAAGGTTTATGTGTATATTTGATACCCGGTCGAAGCCGGGGCTGGCGGCTAATATAAGTTAGCATTCTATTTTAAACAAAGAGGTACAATCGATATCACTGCTATGTTGTAATATCAAAATTTATAAAAATAATAATTGTAGTATCAAAAGGCATAGATCGATGGTAAGAAAGACGCCGCTAACTACCTTAAACGATAATAGAACATTGCTGCCTGACTGGCATGTACTACTATACCGTACGAATAGGAACAGTAATATTTACCGAGAGGCAGGTCGTCCTCCTGCAGCAGCCTGA
Source organism: Calephelis virginiensis (assembly GCA_002245475.1). Classification (NCBI taxonomy): domain Eukaryota; kingdom Metazoa; phylum Arthropoda; class Insecta; order Lepidoptera; family Riodinidae; genus Calephelis; species Calephelis virginiensis. The sequence goes on along the minus strand of NJDC01010238.1, from coordinate 27,716 downwards.
GATCGACGGCACCCCACGCGTGGGCAGGAGGAACACGCTCGCACTGCGCTTGAGTTGGCATTTCTGACTTGTTCCTTCTGAAACCATAAATTATAATTAAATATAGTTAAATTTAAAAAATTAAATAAATTAAATATAGTCTATATTTACTATGTCGGTCGGTATGTACCAGCTTTATGTCACTTGTCGTTTATAACTCCCGACAGTTTGACGTGTGTGTGTGCATTTGTCTGTCTGTGGCATTACAACTTTTGAACGAATTAACTGATTTTGATTCAGATTTTTCGTTTGAAAGTTGACGTGTTCGAATGGTTCTTATCTGTTAATAGCTGCATTCTATGTAGGTATATAGATTTTATGTGTGTAGATCGCCACTGTGGTTTAGCGGTCCGGAGTCGAACTTGACTTCTTTAGGTCCCGGGTTCGATTCCCGGGTCGGGCAATAAGAAAAATAGAAAATGAGCGCGTTTCCAATTTTGTAATAAAAATAAGGTTGCACGGGATTGGATATGTGGCCGGTTGGCGATAGGCTTGCCACCTATTGTGGGACCTTAAAAGTCTTCGGCTTGTCGTGGGTACCCTGATTGTGCCTCCTACTACATCGGGGATATGGGCGTGAAGATTCTTTCTTTTTAGATTCGGAGGTTATTATTTTTTTTGTTTTAGAATTTTTATTTAAGTATAACTTAAGCAAACTTAATTTGGATATAGTATTTAGTGGAATATATACTTCTCATTACAGTCAGATCTAACGTCTAGTAGTACGTGAACGTACATACTCAAATGGGTAGATAGAGAAGCATATAATAATTGCACTTAGTAATGAAACGTTGAATTATTTGTAAAACAAAATCAAAAGTTTCATATGTATGTATCAAATAGAAAGCTGTTATATTGTCATTACACTATTTATAACTCAAGAACGGCTTAGTCGATTTGGCTGAAAATGAATGGGTAACTCCCCAGAACGAAGTTTGCCGGAAAACCTAGTCTATATAGGTATATAAAAGGAAGCATGTTAGTTACACTATAAAACTCAAGAACGGTACTAGCGGCCGCCCCGGCTTGGCACAGGTATAAAATATACAAACCTTTCTCTTCAATCACATTATCTATTAAAAAACCGCATCAAAATCCGTTGCGTAGTTTTAAAGATTTAAGGATACAAAGGACAAGACAGAGGAAACGACTTTGTTTTATACTATGCAGTAATTCTTGTATACGTGGTTAGACACCACATACTACCGAAGTGATTTTACTTAGTTGTTTATTAATATTTACAACTGGATTTTCCAGCAACCTTCGTTGCACTAGTTCAATTTCAGAAAAAATAAAATGTTTTTCCTAGTTTCCTTGCTATATTTAAAATGTTTACTCTTTAAAACCTTCCACGGACCATAGCAAATAATTCAAAACCAAAGTAATACAAATCGATCCAGTCGTTTCAGGAACAATATACTGCAAATAGGGATGTATTTCCGTGACACACAAACATTCAAACTTTCACACTATTGTAGCGAACGTCTTTGAAAGGCCGCAATAATGACATAATGGCGGCCATGTCGAGTCATTAGTACGGACGCGTGACCCACTTCCGGCGACGACAATGGCGCTGCTTCCGGTATCGCTGTATTGAGTATTTCCCGATTTTTGTAGCGGCGGCGGATTTCCGACCACATTGTTGTTGGAGGGAGCAGCTTGTTGTTATCGTGTTAGCTGATACTGCAGTTTAGTTTGCTTTAAACCGACTTCAAAAAAGGTTATAAAAGAAGGGTATGTGGTATCTACGTAGGTTTAATAGTTTAGCGTCCATGCCTAATGCCAAAAAGGTATATGAAAAGGTATATAAATATATAATACAGTTCCAGGTCTTCCTGAGTTATAGGCATTGTCTCGGAATTTAAAAACGTAGGTAGTGCGAAATACTTTTTAACACCCTCTAAAAAGGTTATTAGTACGACGACGACTCTATATTTTTTTACGTATTTTTCACGCTATTATATGTTGTATTATATAATTTTGATTTTGATGGTACATTTTGGGAAAGTAGATCATGATTAATGACGAGGAGGTCTAATATAAATTCGATCACGATCCAACTAGTGATTATTGAGTCATACTTAGATAATAATGCACAAACCACTGGTCGGGTGTTGTTAAATTATTTGGACCGTTCGACATCTCATTACTGGTTTTGAGTTATACTTTACTAGTTCTGCCGGCGAACTTCGTTCCTCCCATCCAGTTTGTATGGCAAAAATCAAAATGTTTTCCTAGTTTCCCTACAGTCGAACAGAATAAAAAGTATCTTATGTGCGTCTCCTGATTCTAAGTTATCTCCCGATCAAGTTTCAGCCAAATAGTTTCAGCCGTTTTTGAGTAATGAATAGTGTAACAAACACGACCTTATTTTACGTGCAAAGATGATGTATAAATTTTCTTTGCTATGTTAACGACATTATTTCAAATTATTTCTTTAACAAGGACTGCAACATAACCTATTTTTCTAAAACAAAATCACTATAAAACGGTTTATTGTGAGTCGAGTAATCGAGTCAAAAAAACATAGTACCATATTTAGTCAAATTTAGAACCTCATTTTATAAGAGTCGGTTAAAAGGTGTTAGGGTCATCTATAAAAGGGTCTTAAGTAAACATGTTTACAAAGTGATTTCTTAAGACCCTCAAGATGGCTGTATAGACAGGAAACATTTTCTTGTAGTAACAACTAACAATAACACATGAGACCGGAAGTTGAAACCATCTTCCCGCGCGCCGGACGTTCCAAATTCGAAATCGACATCCGCCGCCGTAAGGAGCCTGTTTATTGGCTATTGTTACAATTTCGGTTACAGTTTATCTACATAAAACATGTTTTGTCTGTGACTCAGATGTTTTTAGGGTTTAGTTACACTACGGGCTGTCAAATGGGGTGTAATATTTTATTTTTATGGTATTGGCAGGCAGGCAGACAGACAAGCAGATAGATTTCCTGATGGTAAGAAATTTACGCAACCTAGAGACACCAAAGGTGGTAATGGTGCGTTGTCAACCTGATGCCGGGATGTTAGACCTCGAGCAAAAGTAAGTTTACCGGCTACCTTATCCTCAGAACCGGAACACGTCAACGACGAGCACTGACGTTATGGCGGCAGGAATATGTAAGGCAATGGCACCAATCCGGGCGAGTCGCTGTGAAACTCTACCACCTAGTAAGATGTCATAGTGTTAGTGCCAGTAAGCTTATGCTCGCCTTTTACGAGCTGTGTGGCAGGAAGGCAAGTGGTCTATTCTGCAAAGGAGCCCGGACCAACACGGGGAAATGTTTTCGGGGTCAATGTATATGACTTTTTATTCCATTCCAATTACCAAAAAAAATTATTCACGTCTGTATACCCAAAAAGTTAGGCAGCGATTAGCTGTAAGTGGTTACATGTGATGGGTTTTTTGTCCGATAATTAAAAATAAACATATTCTGAGTTCCGAAATCGGAAATCGACCCCGGTACCTCATGCAGTCAATGCGAACAGTAGACCACTCAGGCGATTATAACTTCTAATTGAATTAATTTTGTTAAATCTCCATCAAATCCGTATATGATTCAAAGAAACATTAGTCTTTTTTTTTGTGAAAAAGCAGCATGTGTTTTTTTGTACCTAATTTGTTTGAATAAAAGGAATATTCGAATGAGTCACACGGAAGTTGGAAGCTGTGTAGACTACAGATATTTTCCCGCGTCGCCACAATGGCGGGAACTCTCCCATTCTCAGAATTGTTTGCGGAGATAGTGCGGATATTGAGTAAAGGATGTGGCAACATTAAACTAGTTATTATAGCGGGGTATTTGTTGTGTTCCTGTTTGGGGGAAGAGTACTTTTGTCATAAGTCATAAGACAAGCAACCAGCACACGGCTCTCCTGATGGTGAGAGACAATCGTGGCTTATGGACACCTCAGATGTTTCGGGTGCGTCACTGTCCTGCCCTAGTTTAGGCCTTATGTGTAAGTCTACCGGCTACCCTTCCATCGGAACATGACAGTGAAGAACACTGTCATTATGGCGGCAGTAATAGGCTAAGGTAGTGGAACCCTACCCGGGCAAGTTAATTCAGGGCACTCTACCACCGTAACGACCCATTTAACCAACGCTTATCTCTCACAAGCAAGACTTCAGATAGTCTACATTACACAGGGAACCCGAATTAATACTGAATTAAACCACTGATTACTAATCCATTATAGCCTGGTTCCTATAATCAACGATCCGTAATATTTTACCATACCATATTATCCTAAACCATTGGTAGGTTGCTTTAAGTTACCGAAGCGTTGTTCATAGTTACACATAATGTTTAGAAACAAATCAATAACGAACGACCGTAGTTAGATTTTTTACTGTTCGTAAAAAAACTACCCTTCTTAAGGAAAATGACTCGTTTGTTGAATATAGGAACCGGGCATATTTCTATGATTATTATTACCGATTCGTTTCTGTTTACCTCAAAATATAACTTAGGGCCACTATTTCAATAATCAGATAAAAGTTTTGATACCTACTGTCACTACTTGTGCTCTCTAAAATCTAAGTATAAACAAACATAAGGATATCTCGCTCTTTCAAAAATCAGTTATTTACCAGACCGTTAGACGTTTTACCAAATTATTTGAAGCCTACCTTACAGCCAGTTTCCGAAACGCCGTTCAATTTGATTTTGTGATTTATCTTTTATTAACATCTGTGTATACATATGTTGCTGTTATGAAGAGAGAAATCGCAAATTAAAATTGTCTGGCGTTTGAGAAACTGGACGTTAATCTTATAAATTACTATAATAGCTAACCCATAAGGAGTTATTACGTCTTAACTAACGAATTAGGGGTTATTTGAATGTCAATCAACTGACAGTTTGTATAAAATGTATATTATCGTCAAGTTCTCTTTAATTTTCTAACCCCTAAATTTACATTTTTTATTTCATATGTTTCTTATCCTAACAG
>NJDC01010238.1:9625-22615 GCA_002245475.1 Calephelis virginiensis | reverse complement strand
CAAAGATGATAAAAAAATAATCAGCGAAATTGTTCTATCTACCTATTCACGTGTAACGTAATGACCAAATGAAATAGAGTAGATATTTCAGTCTATTTCAGTAATAAATTAATTGAAAATTTATTAGCAGTTAAGAAAACTCTACATTTTTAAGACTCAGATTACATTTTTGCAGAGACCTCAAACAGTTTCACTTACTCGTTACTTTTATTTAATACGATATTAAAAAAAAAAAAAATAATGTAAAATTATTGACATGATCTAGGCCAATTAAAATATAGAGCTGAGTTTTTTATGGTTTCCGGTTTTATTGCATTCTAATAAACAAATAAAAAAAGTTCTTCAATTATTTATTGTATTTATAAATCCTAGGTGGAAGAATGCTCGACCATCTCACACAGATAGCTAATATCGCCTTACCTGTGTACGACTCTGACATGTTCCAGTCTGGAGGTTAAGGTAGCCGGTGGGCAATAGGCCTTCCATCCCGGCCAAAAGACAGTGATGTACCTACAACATTTATGGTGTCTATAAGCCACGGTTATCTCTTAACATCAGGAGAGCCGTGTGCTTGTTCGCTATCTTATTACATAAAATACATACATACATATCTTCACGCCAAGTCCCTTACGGGGTAGGCAGAGAGTATCGAGTGCCAGACCTCACGATCCTGACAACCTTCACATTCATGACCCTTTTCACACAAACACGCCGGTTTCGGAGACTCTTGACACCACCCTCGGATAATATCCGATTGATCTGATCGTGAAATGTTAGCCTTGGTCTCCCCGGGTACCAACATCCATCCACATTCGCAATGTATATCTGCTTTGTCAATCTTTCATGTGTCAGTGCTGGAACAAGTGAATGATATTGTATATCTGGGTTGCGCTTTTAGCAGGGATGGAAGGTACACCGCGGATTTAGAGAGGAGAGTGAGTGCAGGGAATAATGTGAATGGAGCGATAGGTAAGCTATTCCAAAGCGAGGTTTTGAGTCAAAAAGCTAGACTCGCTTTGTATAATTCTGTGCTTATTCCAACGTTATTGTATGAAAGCGAGAGTTGGGTATGTCAGAAAGAGCACGGAAGTAGGATAAATGCGGTCGAAATGAGAGCACTACGGAAAATCTGTGGTGTAACGCTCGCTGACCGCATTCGTAACAGTGAGATCCGAGAAAGAGTGGGATTGAAAGAAAGTGTTGGTGTTAAAATGCGAAAGGGCATGCTCCGCTGGTTCGGTCATGTGGAAAGAATGACAGATTACATAAAATAAACTAAATATTGTTGGTTTTTTTATTTGGATGTGAGATTTAGTTTGTTAGACTCTTAAGAGAATTTAAGTAAAAACTAAAAAGCTGATTTTTACACAAATATTCTCTGACTTTCATTTTCTATTCATAATCCTGTCATCTCGGGAATAGAGAAAAGGTTCAGGTTCGAAATCGATAGTCCGGACATCATCCGGACACACAAATACAGTTGGAATACCTAACTATGTCTAATATTTTTTTGAAAACACTACCTTATCAAAATTATTAAATTTTAGTTATTAAGGTAAGTAGTTAAGCTTTTACATACAAAATAAATAGTTTTATGCGCGGAAATTGATTAAAATACTTTTGTAAAGATTGAACACAGTCATTTAAATACACATTTTGTATTGTTCCTAGTTTTTTGACCCTTGCTTGTAAAATACGTATAAAACAAAATAATATATATAGTTTATGGTACTATGATAATAAAAAGTATTACCTAAAAATAAATAATAATATCAATCCTTATTCACTGCACTTACACAAGAACCAACACAATTTAAATTTTAAATATCGACGCAAGAATACAAACGCTTTGCGCGCGTCCGAACTCAGTTTCCAATAGTTGTTGAATGAAATTTATGAAAGAAAATTGAAATACGTATGCCTGAATGACGAATACGTCATGGCGTACAAGATGTTACCTGCGAAATATTGTATTATAGTACACTCAAACATATACCCTACTACATCGTATTAGAGTCTAAAATATAATAATGTAAAAATAATATAGTTCATTTTATAATGAAATGATATTTGCAAAACGTTTGGTAGCGGATGCGGGTATATTGTTATCTCTCTTACACTAATGGGTAGTGCTGACGAATGAGTGAGATAAGAGCAATGTTTTGAGAATCGATAATGAATTCACGCATCCTGTCAGCATGTGGCTGAAACTAATCGTTTCCGGATAACCATTTCATTTAAGAAAGTAATATATTTATAATTTAAAATATTTGAATTTCAACTTTATCTTTACCAATGTTGGTAGATTTCTCTACAAAGTATTTATTGCTTGTAGTGATTTTTCATTTGGCTAAGGCCAATAATTAAAGTCGCGCGTTTCCGCCGCTATTTCGGTTTCCCGCCAAACTAAATGAATCGCACAAAAAGTGATGTAAATGTAGTTTGTGTTAATTAGGGTTGGTTTACCCTGCTTCCTGCTAAGCTATACTACCCTGTCTCATACCTTTTTTTTTACATGGGGGAAATTGAGAGGATTATGTTGGACTCCGATTGCTACCAACTAAAATCCCATGGTGTCCTACAGTATGTTACAAAGGGGAGCTGTGGGATCGGTTGGCCCATTCTACCACGACTCTCCAAAACATCTGTCTGCATATGCAGATTCTCCACTAAGATGTTACGCTGACTCTAGTGTATGTAGATGCAATACACCAACTGGAACACCACAGCACATCACTTGCTCTCAGGATTCTGCGTGCAATGGGCAGAGAGTAACCCAGAATCTCCGCCCGCAGAATCTGTTATGGAGGGTGGAGAAGAGCTATTTCTGGCCTTCTTCTCCGACCAATCCTTCGGCGCCGAATCTGCACAGCAGCGGCGTCCTTCTCTCTTTGTCTTTCTGCTGCTTCTTTTTGAGATATTACTATCTCGCAAAATGAAGCAACAGCACTCCACTTTTCGGGGTTCTGGCACATCTGTTCGACTACAGCCGAAAGCGATAAGTTTGGGCCTATGGCGCTGACTAGCTCCTGCCTCTCTTCAAGCCATGCTGAACATTCTTTCAATGTATGCTGAGCTGTATCGACACTGTGGCCGCAATGATGGCACTTCGTGTCGGGCTCTCGCCTTGCTATTTGACACAGGTACTTACCTAAACACCCATGTCCGGTAAGTACTTGAGTCAGCCGGAAAGTTAGGCCTCCGTGGACCCTGCCTCATACCTATGTCAACCTAACATGTTTGATAAAACTATGAAGCTTTATTCTGTAGACTATTACTGGCTAGAAGAATCTACACTATTTATTCATTTATAACTAACTTCGTGACAGTTACTATTTATATATTATCTGTAGATATGTGTATATTGTAATATCTAGGTGAGTACTAAGCATTGCGATTTATATTATATATTTTCTCGTGGCGGTTCGGAACCGCCGAGAGCATCTGCCACTGTGCCAGGCAGGCAGACCGCCCAACCTGTTCCTGCCGCCATGATGACTCTGTCATGTTCAGGTCCGGAGGGTAAGCGGGTGGTAGATTTGCACAATAGGCCTAACATCACAGGACAGTGGCGCACATGTAACCGCCCGATCAGTCTTATTAGTTCACTCGGCAAAATATACGAGCGTCTTATCCTCGCCCGCCTTAAGACGGTCGTAGCCGAGAAACATTTGTTAATGGATGAGCAATTTGGTTTCCGGGCAGCCCATTCATGTATAAATCAAGTGCACCGCCTCACGGAGCACATACTAGACGGCCTGAATAGACGCTGCCCCCTATACACGGGAGCACTATTCTTCGACGTGGCCAAGGCGTTCGATAAGGTCTGGCACAACGGCCTAATCTACAAGCTCTACGAAATGGGCGTGCCAGACAGACTAGTTCTCATCATACGAGACTACTTATCCAATCGCAAATTCAGATTTCGTGTAGAAGGTACTCTATCTAGCAGTAGGCCCCTAGAGGCTGGGGTGCCGCAGGGCTCGGTGCTCTCACCCTTGCTATACAGCCTGTACACGAACGACGTACCACGTCCGCCGCGCGTCCACGTAGCCCTTTTCGCGGACGACACGGCTCTATATACGTCTAGCCATAACGGTCAATTCATAGGCAGAACCCTACTGAAAATGACTGAAATGAAATACTGAAATACTTTAATCGGGGCACTAGGCCATTCGAACGGATGAGACCCTATCGCAATCCGGGTACCATCAAAATGTTCGATAGAGTAATTCCCTGGGAAAAAGCAACAAAATACCTAAGGGTTATTCTAGACAATCAGATGTCGTTCAAATCGCACGTATCACGTGTAACTAACAAAGCTAAGTACGTACTTAGCCGCCTCTATTATTTAATTAACAAAAACAGTAAAATGTCACTTCGTAACAAGGTGACACTTTACAAAACGTGTGTCAGGCCAATCTTAGCTTATGCAAGTGTAGCCTTCGCACATACGTACCCGTCCCATCTTAAAAAGCTACAAGTAGTTCAAAATAGGTTCATGCGTACTGCCACCGGTTGTCCGTGGTACGTACGCAACGAGGACCTACATCGCGACCTAGATTTGCAGCATTTCAAAGAAGTATCGGAACGCTACTTTGAAATAACGGCTGCCCACCCCAACCCGGTGTTAGCACCCGCGTGTGACTATACACCGGTCGCAAACGCGCCCACCAAACTTAGGAGACCCCGTCACGTGTTATCGGATCCACCGGATCCAATAACCGCGGCAAACGCGAGCCTCCCTCCCAATCCCAATCGGAACACAAATTCACAAGACACTACACTACACCGTCGCCGCCGGTCTAGGCGACGAAGACCTCTCTTGCGCCCGGCGCCTAACGCCGAGCGACGAGCCGCCACTATTCCTCCACCTAGTCCACCCAGTAACCAGAACGCAGCACCAAGTCGAGGTACGGTCTCCCGGGAGACAGCCCTTGTTGCTGGCGTTGTAGGGAACAGTCCAATCCATTTAAATAATGATGTCTCGGGCTGAGCACTCTGCTCGGCCCACAAAGCCCGGTGAAGTTGTAAAAACCGCGAGGTTGGCAACACATTAGTCATTCCAAAAAAAAAAAGAGGCGCACATGTAACGTTTTTGGTCTCTATAGGTCAGGGTTAGGTATGTCTTACCATAAGAAGAGTCGTGTGTGTGATCGCTGCCCTTCCACATAGAAAAAAACTCTATAATCGAGAATAATTTGCTGGAATAACCGCATTCGTAACAGTGAGATCCGAGAAAGAGTGGCATTGTAAGAAAATGTTGGTGTAGTAAGAATGATTGATTAAAGATTGACAAAGCAGATATACATTGCAAATGTGGATGGATGTCCCGGGGAGACGGAGGTTGACATTCCACGATCAAATCGCTCGGGTGTTATCCGAAGGTGATGTCAAGAATCTCCGAACACCGGGTGTTTGTATAAAAAGGGCAATGAATATAGTGGGGTAAGCCAGACTCTGCCTACCACGTAAGGGACTTGGCGTGAAGATATGTATGTATGTATGAGTAATTATAACCTCGAAATATTTATTATATATAACCCTGGACAACTCATACAAATTGAATCTAACCCCAAAGTAAGCAAATTATGTGCTTGTGTTACGGGCGTTAGTCAACGATTTTAATACATTTAAATGTTCATCATAGAAATGCCTGCCCCGTCGGGAATCGAACCCGAGCCTTGCGTTTGGTCGATGTAGTTGAGCGAGTACGTTAGCAACTCGACCAACGAGACGGTCAAGATGTAGCACGGGAGAGTTTGTAAGTCACTTTTGGAATATACCTAAGCAAAGTTTTATCAAATCGGTCTAATTGGAAAGGATATCTTTAAAATTTAAATGGAAGCAAAGGATGGTTACACCAAATTTCTCTACTATTCGTTTTGCGTTAAGGAAGCAATCACAAACAAAAGAAACATACCTAATTATATTCTTATTTGCATATGCAAGTGGTTTCAAGGTCGCATTCAGTGTGATATTTACATGTATAAAACAGCCTAGGTATAATATTCTATAATCTATAAAGTAAGTGAGTATCTTCACGCCCATATCCCTGTAAAAGTAGACAGAGGAACAACCATGGCACCCACGACTAGCCGAAAACACTAAGTCCCACAATGTGATAGGCCTATCTGCCAACCGGCCACACATCCAATCCCTGGCAAAGTTTTTTTATTAGAAAATTGGAAAAACCACATTTTCTTTTTTATTGCCCGACCTCGGAATCGAAGCCGGGACCTCATGAAGTCAATTCAAACACAGGGGGGGGGGGGTAATTATGTAACTCAGTTACCAACTCAAAATGGATGAGTGTGCATCAAATCGCTGTCAAATGACGTGTTTTGTATTTGCTATCTCCAGTGACCAACAGAAATACAATAGAGATAGCAAACACAAAACACGTCATTTAATGTACACTTTTACGTCTTTTACAATTTGAGTTGACAACTGAGATACATAATCACCACCCTGGACCGCTGTACCACAGTGGCGAAAATATCTATGGTCTATGATATCTATAATCTATGGTCTTAACTAAACTTTACCGTCTAATATTTGTTAATTTCCGAATGTAGTTTTAGAGATTAGCGCCGTCAAATAAATAGGAAACGGAAACTATTCAACTTTATTACATTAGTTGCATTGTGCTATATTTTTTTAGATACTTCCGTTCAAATAAAGAAGTTTTACACTTATTGTGTTTTTGTTGTACATTGGACAGACGGACAAACCGTACAACAGATAAAGTCGCATTCAGATACAATTAGTAGCACAATACACAGACTATAATACGACCGGAACCCGATCTTGTAAAGCTTGAGCACAATTTTTGTCCTTGGTTCTGTACAATAGTTTTATTCTGTGAATATTGAGTATTTTATACATTATTCCCCTTACTAATAAAACTTACACACCCATTGATACGTACGATATTGTACGTACGTACACCTATTGATAAATACGTAATCAGCCCCCAGGCTGATTACGTATCTTTTTAGTGATGGTTACTGGGTAAAGTGTACATCAAAATATCTGTCGAATGACGTCATTTGTGTTTGCTATCTATCTCCATTGTATTTCTTTTGGTCACTGGAGATAGCTAATATAAAACACGTTGAAGTTTCATTAAGTTTTATTAAAAACTAATACATATTTTGTTTTCAAATTGTTTTCTGAGCAGCTCGTCTCGCTTTAGCACATTTCTTTTTTTGTAAATAAATAAAGCCTTTCATAAGGGATAATGTAAGTCTCTGAATGTTATGTAAGTTTTTTAAATTCGTCGCCAAATAGGACACGGTTGTCATCAAGAGAGTCCTCACGACTCTTTTGTCGACTACACGACGACTTTTTCGTTATCTCATCCCATTAAAAAATAAAGGCAATTACGTTAAAATTTCAAATCCAATTCCAAACCGCTAACCAAAGACAATATATTATTATCATATAATTTACTAATCTCTGGTATGAAGTAACAATATGTTACTGGTATTTTGAATATATGTTTTGCAAAACTCATATTTTACACACTTACAAATGTTGTCTTGCGGGACCTTAATATAATATTTTGAATACAGACAGATTCGAACGCCTCGACCCGGACGGATCCCGGGTCCGGAACCGGAAGTGGCCAGTAAACTAAACGGCAGACGTCGTAAAACACACTAGGTACACGGGGTTTTACGTTTCCGCCGCCAAACAATACCAATTCATACATTATGTAATATTCAAAGCGAGTTATCTCAATTTGTTAAAGATATTCAATATTCAAGAAAAGGGTAGCAGCTTAAAACCTTACATATTTTTTGTATTTGTTGGCTCGTCCATTTCTTGATTTTTATATTTGGCTGATAATTAACCGTAGTAAAACTATAAAAATTAATTCCAATTATTATTTTCCTGCCACGTTGCAGTTTAATCTTTTTTTTCGAAAATAAGCTTACATTTTTGACTACACTTGATTATGCATAAAGTTTTATCTTTGTCAAAATCTTTCATAATAATGTCGTCAACATGTTGACCGCCTCGTTGGTCGAGTGGCTAGTGTACTCGCCTAACTGCATCGGCGAACTGCGAGGCTTGGGTTCGATTCCCGACGGGGGCAGGCATTTGCGTGATGAACATTTAGATGTCTGCATTTCCGGGTCTGGGTGTTTATTAAATGTATCCTGGTATCTATTTAGGTATTTTTATGTAATAGTATCGTTGACTAACACCCATAACACAAGCATATAATTTGCTTACTTTGGGGTTAGATTCAATTTGTGTAACTTGTCCAGGGACATTTATTTATTTATTATTTATTATAACATTAAAGAAAGTTTATGTATTATTAAATAAGACTCTAAAACCACTAGTCGTATCATGGTGAAATTAATTTGCTAGCCTTGTCGGGGTAATCCCGTGTCCCCAGATATGTTACCACTCCGGAATCTTGGCTTACCTTTTAAGGAACCATCAAAATCGGTCATTATTGGCCGAGTAATCGCGTAACGAAAAAAAATAATAAAAAAAACATTCAGTTGAACTGATAATATCTCTTTTGTAAGTCGGCTAATAAATAAATACGGATATGTAATTTAAATAATGTAAATATGTAAATTGTCGTACCCTTAGACCATTTTATATGAAAAAGAAATAGATGTTTTTGTTACATTTTCGGAACTTGGGATATTAAAAAAACACTGATGACAATAGCCCAACGGCTAATGGCTTTTGACCACCTGGCCAAACAAACCTACCTCCTGCCTCCGTCCACTGTCTCACGTCTGTCTCACATACAATGATGAGTACGTGACTGGAGAGTTGAGACATAAACAGGTAAAAGAGGCGAGAGAACATTTCACACCGAAAGCATCACGGACTTATAAAAAGTTATCATGGACTTTGCTACGAAAACTATTTTTTTTAATTGGAAGTAAAATTTTAAATAAGACCGGCCTTATTTAATTTATTTTGCGGAAATCCACACTTAAATTTAAATAAATATATTTGATTTGCAATTTTCCGCAAAAAAAAGTTTTTGAAAATTTGGCTTATATTTAAATTTATGCCTCTTTGTTATTAGTATAGATTAAAAACCCAAATAAATAGTACAACCCAAATCAACGTCATTCTAATAGGAACCGGAAATCGAACCTCCGGCGGTTCACCGGATGTTTGTCGTAATGTTCGTATCCCGGACAGCCTGCTCTATCTTGGACAGGTGTTTCTTACCAATTAGAGTGGCTAAGAGAAGTGATGCATTACGATTATTAGGCAGTTGAATGTTCTTGAACGCTAGCGCTCTTTAATCTCTATTTCGATTAGCAGGCTACCAAAATGCTTAATTTCTGGCGTTATAAAACATTTAAGTATTTAAGTTCCGCCTCTATGGTCTAGCGGTTCAGTTGTCGGACTTGACTGCATGATGTACCGGGTTCGAATCCCGGGTCGGGAACGAAAAGAGAATTGGGTTTTTCCGATTTTCTAATAAAATAATGTAGCTCGGGATAGGATATGTGCCCGGTTGGCGAAAGGCTTGCCACCTATCACATTGTGGGACTTAGTATTTTCGGCTAGTCGTGGGTGCCCTGGTTGTGCCTCTGCCTACCTATACGGGGATATGGGCGTGAGGATACCTACTTTTTTTTAAGTATTTAAGTATATACTTTAGTTGAGTATGTTCACGACCGGATCCACGAAGAGGTAGGCAGAAGCATAACTATGGCATCCAAGGCTAGCCGACACTACAAATATAGGTGGCAAGCCAACCGGGTACATAACCCTTGGCAACGTTGTTTTATTTAGAAGTTTGAATAAAATAATTTTCATATTGTTACCCTACCCAGGGATCGAATCGGGACCTCATAAAGGCAACTCCAACACCGGACCGATAGAGTGGCTAGGCCATAGAAGCGACTTAAGTAATTAATAAGTGGATATAGTGTTTATAAATATTAATGATTTATGGTTATTATTCACTCATTCTTTTTAATATATATTTGTTGTATTATTTGTAATGTTTGCCTCTGTGGTTTAATGGCATAACATTGTTGTTGGTTGGATAACACGAGTTTTTAGATTAGTGTTATTAGTTTTTAGTTGACGTATGTTTTTTAATTTTTTAAGAAAACAACCTTGTTGGGGTTTGGATGTGTGCCGTAGCAGATAGCTTTCCACCTATCATTACGAGACTAACGACTAAGTATCTTCGGCTAGGCGGCTAGGGGTATACGCTCGTATACCCAAAGGGGTGAAGATGTTAACATTATAAAAGCAAAAAGTAGACGAATTTCTATTAGGTATAAGCACACATCACCTGCAGGCTGCAGGGTATAAGAAATACACATCGTCTGAAAACAAAGAAGAATTTAGGCTAAGGTGTTAATTCTCTTATATGACTATTGAATACTATGTTTTCAAAACCGGAGCACGACAAATGCGAGCACAGCGTATTATTGCAGAAACGGTACCGTTGGTACCAATATAGGCAAATGATCAGGACTTACCATAAGAATCTAAGGACTTTACCAGCAGAATAACCAAGAAACTTTTTTACTACCACTGGTTTTACAAACTTTCCCTTTTTTTCTGGTTCTTACCAAATTGTTTCACTTCAGGGGATCACGTGGGGATGCATTTGTCATATCCCTATGTCAACGTGTCCCTATTTCCCCGTGTTGGTCCGGGCTTCTTTTGCAGAATAGACCATCTGCCTTCCTGTCAGGCAGTTCGTAAAAAGCGAGTCAATAAACCGTGACATCTGACTAGGTGGTAGAGTTTCGCAGCGACTCTCCCTGATTGGTACCACCGCCTTTCCTATTCCTGCCGCCATAACGTCATGACGTGTTATGGTTTGGAGGGTAAAGTAGCCGGTAATTTTTTTTTTGCTCGAGGCCTAACATCCCGACCTCAGGTTGGCAACGCACCATTACCACCCGTGGTGTCTCTAGGCGGCGTAAATTTCTTACCATCAGGAAATCCGTCTGCTTGTTTGCCTTCCAATATCATAAAAAAAAATAAAAAAAACGTACAAGTCAGTATACCAGTATACGTTGAAGGTTGGTAACATGTCATAAGTCATTAGTGTCCTCTTGCTAAAAAGTATTTATATTCCTTGTTACTGTTAGTGTCTAAAGGTGGAATAATTTATGGAATCCGTCTTTAGCTGCCTTTTTAAAAAAAAGCATAATAAATTGTCAAGATCATCATCATCTATGGGTATCACGTAAATGTTAAGGATTGTTTTCTCATTAAAATGTTAACGTAAAACATCTCGTTGGTCGTGAAGTAGGTATATAAAATCTCGGGTGACGTGGCTTATAGTCGCAATTTCCTAAAACGAGTCAAACGATTTTTCTGAAAAATATTATTTTATGGAATGAGGTTGGGTTTCGGTATAAGTAGATTGACGTTAGGTGATGAATATGGCGCAACAAATTCGTCTGGACACTTAGTTATTTTTAAAACGAATGCAGACTAAATGTAACACAATACCACACAAAATGTAAAAGAAAAGCAACGAGATGTCAGAGATACCGGCAAGATGTTGCGGCGTGCACCCTACATTGTGGGCGAAAAAAGTGTACAGGGGTACGTAACCTTTTAGCTGTATATATCTATATATTAATAATAAGACTGCGACGATGATAATTTAGAAGATACTAGTCTTGTGGCGGCACCAGACTGTAAGATTTATCGTACTTAAGTGACTTAAAAACTTTTTGTATTGTATTTACTATAAACTGGAAATAAAAATTATACACTACTTTAATCACAGACTAGTAAGAGAACATTTTAATTAATAAAGGTTAACAAACAAAAGGCTTATTACCGTTCGCTATTTTTTTGATTTCATTTGAAAGTTTAACAGTTTAAAACTAAGTACAATTATTTTGATTATTTTTTTATGCTTGTTTTAAAATAGTTATCAGCCTTTCTTTAACTTTTAGCTGTGCAATAGTGCTACTTTAAATATTATGTGTTTTTCATAGTATATTTGAGAAGTTACACGTGACGTTAATAATCTATTATTAAATATAAACCATAGATTTAGAATATTACAAACATATAAATGAATTCTTTATTTCACGTGGTCAACGCATTACGTCTGAACGGATAGACCAATGTTGCTAAAAACAACTAGCTTTCACTTAAGCTTAAACTTTTTGTTGGCGCTAGCTACGACTACTAAAATATAATAAACGGAATTGTACCTGCACCCAGCTCAGCATTAAAATCAATGAAAAAAATAACCCGCTTTTCTTGAAATTTTGTGTACCGCCTATAAAAGACAATGTAAAAAATAAGAAAACTGTGTGAAAAGTTTTGTGTGTAAGTTACAGTAAATCATTAGGGAATGATACTCGTATTTTTAGGATTGTATTTTTTTTCAATATGGATTTAAATTAAAAAGAATGATCGATTTTGATTATTCTTTTTAATTTAACTACTCTTCAGTTTTTTATTGTTGGTGTACACGTGTATAAACACAACTCTTGCTTGCATTTAGTTGACTTCAACTGTGCTGTGCACAATAATTCCGCCAATGTCAAGTTTTGCCGAAAACACGTTGCAGATTTTTTGCATTCCGTTAATAATAGGTACAACAAAAATGTTAGCAAGCGCTGCCGTCAGCCGTCGCGCCAAATTGTGACAGCTACCCTAAACGGATGTAACGAATTCCTTTCCCCATAAATAAGCTGTTTACTTCACATTACCCGCCGCTAACGCAACCTTTTTTCTAAATTATCGCATTGTTAATTTTTTTCTCCATTTCCGTCGTTACTTTTTTCAGCGGACGTGTGTCGGCAATAATCCCTAATTCCATACGGCCTATTAGTTTTTCAAGCCGGAAGGAGGTGTCACATGTCTTGTATTATTGATTATTATCTGTATTTAACTTAGACGATGTTTTCTCGTTTAAAAATTAGTTTAAATAATATTGTTATTGCTATAATTAAAAATTGAAAACAAATTTAATACAAATTAAATCTAACCCAAAGGAAG
>NJDC01010237.1:13719-30389 GCA_002245475.1 Calephelis virginiensis | reverse complement strand
GACGTTTATTTTTCCACAGCTACAGTAATTGTAATAGTTTACACTCATGCATACATAGATGGCGCTAGTAGTGTGATATTTTGTTACAAGTTGCATATTTATTTATAACAGGTATGTCCCTGTGCTGTCCATCTTTATTCCTCACATTAATGCCTGCCACTATCAGCAATCTAACCCGTAGAGGCTTTATGCACGTACGTCAATTCCTCAATCAGTGAAGGAATGAAACCATTGATACGAATCAGCAGTATCTAAAGTAAAGGAAATGGGAAAATGATCCCAACCAGATTAGGGAGAGTTTTGGCGCCATCGTGAATGAAGATGGTCGTAATTTTTCACAATTATTGAATTTAGTGTAAAATATGAGTAAAATTGGTTAATTTAGGTGGGAATTAGTTCGATTTTGTTCAGTGAAAGTGCACTAATGAAATAATCATGAAGAAATTAGTGTATCGTGAATTTCCTCGCTGCCGCCAAATCTCATAAACGAGCTTGTGTTGAAACCACTGCTTTACTCAAGACCCAGACGAGACTGTGTTAATAGTTACTAATGACTAAAATAAAGAATTAATACAGAAGACATAAGTTGAAAATATACACCTAACAAGAAAAATATTTATTAATACAGAAGACGTGGCTGTATGGACACAGATCCTTTGCCTTTCCCCGATTGGGATAAAATTAAAAAACAACAACAACAACCAGATTAGGTGTACTAGGAACCAAGACCTGACTGGGGCTCTGAAGAACTGTATAAATAAAATACCTTGTTAAAGTTTATACTAAGACATACGTATCTTACGAAATTGTAAAATAAAAAACAATTCGTTTTCGTGTGACATTTCATATTTAAGAGACAATCGTGGCCTATAGATACCATAAATGTCATGTGGCCCCAGTGGTAGTTACACACTATGTGTAAGTATAGGTACTATCAAATAGTCTAACATTGTCATTATGGCGGCAGAAATAATATAGGAAATAAATAATAAGAAAAAACAAAAAAATGGGTTGCGTGTACTTATGTCATCGCGTAAAAAAATAAGAAAACAAAATTTGTAACGAAAAATATTATATAAATCGCATTTTTATATACCTAACTAAATCGCGTGTGAATGTAGAAACATGTTTATAAATCAGGCAACTTCATAATGTAACTTTTGCGTGACGGATCTTAAAATTTCACTCATTATTTTTTTCATAACGCGCCTGAAGAAGTATGACTTCAAAAAAGATAATTTTAGTCGCCTCTTACAAACTACCAGTCAGAGAGTTTTACATATCCGACCCGGACTTGTTAGAGGAACACCTGCACTTATTACACATTTATTATACCGTACATGACAAATAAAGACCGGGTTCACAACTATACGAGATTCGTATTAGCTGCACTAAAAACACATATACCTAAATTACGAATTATTCTTAAGACCAAAATCGAACGTGCTGTTGCAATTATTAAAGTAATCATTCAAATTTAAGAGACTTGTTAATCAGTATTTGATTCAGCCAAAAAAATGGAAATTAATTTTATATAAGTTACCAGCTAGTCTGTTCCAGATTCGCTCGGATGGTATTTTTTTTAATCATAAATTGAGATATAAGCTATCCTATCATTCAAGTTGGATTAAACTGCACATGTGTAAATTTGATTGAAATTGGTTAAATAGTTTAGGAGTTTATCGCGGACAAAGAACGTGACACGTAATTTATATATAAATACTAGCTGCCTATTCCGGCTTCGCTCGGATGTTAATTTTTTTGATTATAAATTGAGATGTAAGCTATCCTATCTTTCAAGTTGGATCAAACTGCACACGGTGTGCAAATTAGATTGAAATCGATTAAGTAGTTTAGGAGTCCATCGCGGACAAACAACGTGACACGTAATTTATATATACATATTAAGATATACTTACATCATTCATTTTCATTTATTTTACAACCTTTGTAGTTATAAAATTAAGCATTTGATCTCATGTAGTGTGCATTATATCAGAAATTACTTAAAATAATCTACAAGTAAACTATTAATTTACAAATAGCATTTTATTCAACAAAAAAATACTACCTCGTCTTAAAGAAAGTACTGGCCTTTAAAAAAAGGAAACGCATTTTCTTATCTTCTGCTACTTGCTATCCCTGACTCGACGGTCACCTACGCCTAAAGCACATAACTCCAGCTATTATAAACAATGGTTACCGATATATTCTTGAACAAGGGCAGACTCTTGCACCACTTGACAATCTTGTAGAGGCGGTGGTCGGCGATGTTGCAGAGGTCTGCGAGGAAGTCGGCGCTGGAGTTCTGCGCCGTGATGCCGGAGGCGGCCAGCAGCGGGTTGGCGGAGGGACTTCCCCCCGACTTGCCGAGCCGGTTTAGCTCTGACTCGTTGTACTGCCACAGGTGTTCCACGTCCATTATTTCCTATAAAACATTTATTATTTAATACATGCTCGCCGGATAGATAATACCGCGTTGCCTTTTTTTGAAATGGCTAATATGTTGCTGTGAGGTTTTTACAACTTCTCCGGACTATAACTCCGCCTTGCCATTATGTCACAGCAAAGGATTTATCGTATTCCGTGCTGAAGGATAGGTTAAACTGTTTAAAATATAACTACATAATCGCCTCTGTGGTCTAGCGGTTCAGTTATTGGACTTGACTGCACGAGGTCCCGGGTTCGAATCCCGGGTCGGGTACCACAAAGAAAATTGGATTTTTCTAATTTTCTAATAAAATAAACGTTTATCGGGATTGAATAAGTGCCCGGTTGGCGATAGACTTGCCACCTACCACATTATGGGACTTTGGCTAGTCGTGGGTGCCCTGGTTGTGCCTCTGCCTACCACTTTGGGGATATGGGCGTGAAGATACTACATAATGTAAAACAAAGTCGCTTTCTTTATCCCTGCCCTTTGTATTCTTAAATCTTTAAAACCACGCAACAGATATTAATGGATAAAGTGATTAAAGAGTAATATTTAAATGTATATTTTATACCTGTGTGAAGCCGGGGCGGGCTGCTAGTAACCTATAATGACGACCATAGGATAGCAACGCACCATTAACGTACATGGTGTCTATAGACGAATGTTATCTCGGTCACCAGCTTTTTAACTTATATAAAAAAAAACATCACTGTTGATTTACAACTAATGTTACCTTGAGGTAACTAATCGCTTAAAATAAAGGTGTAGCAGAAACTATTAATATATTTAATAATCTCTGCTATTTGTTAATAACATTAATACATAAAAAATATTATAATTATTACAAAAATATAATAAAAATCCAGGCCTAAAAATAAAGAAATAATAGACGTTTGTCCGCTATCTGGAGTTAAATCCGAGATACGATCATGATTAGTTACGTTGGAAGTGTTCACTTACAAATTAAACAACCTGTATAATATACGTATTAAATATGTATGTAGTAATATCTATATATTAATACGTGATGCCTAAACTTTAGACCCCTTTTTACGAAAATTGCGTGGACAGAGGAGCGTAAAATTTGGCACACTTATAGTTTAGTTGTAAGAGAAGTGCAGAACGCTAATATTTTTCAATAATAATGCTTATAAAGTAAATTAAATCAATAAATAAAACATTACCCACACTACCATGCATTTGACACACACATTAAATATATTGATGATAACGATAAAAGATCACAGATGGCGCACTAAAAAGTTTAAAAACAAAGTAGTTGGTCTTAAGAAATGAAGACGGCGTTCTTATCGACAAGATAATAAAATTTATTATGGTCGGATTTCGACCAATGGACGACCACTAGTATGTATGAATATGTAGTATGTATGTAGTAAATATATGTATGAACTAACCTGTAATAATGGAGGAATATCAGGCGTTAAGCGGCTGTTACTTGTTTCTCCTCGACTGTTGTATGATGCGGGACCATTTACCTAAAACAATATAAATTATAAATTATTGAATTAAACACTACCTGCCTTATTCATAAAAAGGAGTTAAATAATCTCCTAAACATTGCTTAACTAATCATTTGATTAAGCCTTAAACATAGTTTAAAAATTTGTTATTCATAAAGTACATTTTGACAATGCTTAGTTAAATACTGTTTAACTTGGTAGGTTACAAGTGAATTAAGTAAACAATTGTCATCCGTTGTCAATATCGTTGTTTCTGAATACGGTGTCGGACGTCTATTACCTCTTGTTAAAGAGTATTTATATTCATTATTCCCTGTCTATAACTATCTACCTGCTAATGTGTTGGGCATTGGCTGGGCCTCGGCTATGTAACTTGTTGGCGTTTTTTTTTAAAAATGTGAGGCCAAAGTTTAATACTACTCATATTCTACTACAATAAAATTAAATTTATAAAATTAAATTTGTAAATAAAAGTTGATGCAACATAGTCACAAAACGTTTGAACTGATACACTGCATTTCAAAAATAATGTTTTTAATGCATCTACATTATGTTACTAAGCTAAATATAAAATGATGTCATTTCTGTAATATTTTCCCCCGTGTTGGTTCGAGTTCCTTTGTAGAGTAGACCATCTACCTTCCTGTTCGACAGCGCTTAAAAAGCGAGCATAGGCTTACCGTCACTAGCACCGTGACAACTGACTAGGAGGTGAGTTTCGCAGCGACTCACCCGGATTGGTATCACCGCCTTACCAATTCCTGCCTCCATAACGTCAGCGCTTGCTGTTGAATTGTTCTGGTTCGTAGAATAAAGTAGGTAGCCGGTAAACTTACTTTTGCTCGAGAGGCTTAACATCCTAGCCTCAGGTTGGAAACTCACCATTGCCACCTTTGGTGTCTCTAGGCGGCGTGAAATTCTCACCATCAGAAAATCTGTCTACTTTTTTGCTTCCAATATCATAAAAAATGCGCTGGAAAACTATTCGTTTCTTCATTGGAGTTACTGGCCATCTCCATAAAACATATTATTGTAATCCTATATTGTTCCAAAATCCAACATATCCCGCCCAAATTTGTCCAAACTTCAACGAAATTAAAATATTTCAATGCGTGTATTATAGAAAATTCATAAGAATACACAAATAAGCCATATTAAATGGCAATTTGTTGCATTTTGTCATTGCACATAAAATCAGTTGTTTGAAATTTAGTCAGCCATTTTGTTAATTAAGGTTTTAAACAAGGGTCCGAGGTTGTTTAAAGTGACAGCTATTTTAGAGTATATTTAAACAAATGATTAACTCTAAATAGCGTTTATGAATAAACATTTTTTTAAACATTATTTAAATTGGTGATTAAAAGTTAAACAACGTTTATGAATAAGCCTGTGAGTTAGTAAATTAAGTCTAGAGTTGAACCAGCTACCTTCGACTTATACCACGGCCTTTGGGCCTTTAGAGCTTCAGAACTCACCTAAAGAACGTTGACTGTGCGTATTTAAAAGGTAACTATATCTTATATATAAATTCTCGTGTCACAATGTTCGTCCCGTACTCCTCCGAAACGGCTTGACCGATTCTCATAAAATTTTGTGAACATATTGAGTAGGTCTGAGAATCGGCCAACATCAATTTATCATACCCTTAAGTGATAAGGGTGACTCACCCCAAATTTTTTTGCAGAACAATGTCTGCCGGGTCAGCTAGTACATATAAATTTATTTTACAGTATTTTTTATTCACTCCAAAAACTGAATAGGTTTATTATATATTATTGTTATTGATATTATATATGATTGTTACGCCTCTAGCCAGCCAATTTTAATGGTTATATTTTAGAAAGATAGATCGTGATTCCAAGGTGGCCCCATATTAGTTTTATCATGATCCGACTACGGGATTTTTCACCAAACTCCAAACTAATAGCATGCTGATTAAAAAAAATTGGGACCATTTCGGAATCATTTGCTGTCTTTCGAAAATCACTACAGCAGTTTTAGCAGTTTAATTGTGTGTTTGTGTGTGAGTGTGTGAGTGTGTGTGAGTGTGTGTGTGTGTGTGTGTGTGTGTGTGTGTGTGAGTGTTTGTGTGTACTCACGCTGGAGAGGCTGGAGGCGTGCCGCAGCGTGGCGGGCGCGGCGTGCGCGGCCAGCAGCGAGCCGGTGGAGGCGGCGCCCGAGAGCGAGTACGAGCACTGGTACGTCGACCGGCCGCCCCGCGTGCGGTCCTCGCGGATCGCTGCCAAAACGCAACATCCTACATTATCTTGTCAATACACATTATGGTCACTTGGACTTTGAATAACGTTGAGTAGCCGCTTTCTAAATATGGCAGCCTGACGAGCGACACCTATTTTATCACGTTTAAGCCCAGAAAACAGAGAGTACAGAGATAAAGATGTTTGTTCAACGTGACAAAAGCCACATTAAGGTAGCAACTGCAAACTTGCGGAGGCCAATTCAATCATAACTAGTAATATGCTGTGGTACAGGTCACCTGGATTGGTAATACCACCTTAGCCTTACTACAACAACAGTCGATATTGTCGTGTTCCTCGCTAACGAGTAAGGCAACCTTTTAATTTGCACTTAACTATGACCTTAAAATGCCAGCCATGTTGTAACGACGTCCCAGTAACATTAATAGAGTGTATAGGCGGAGATTATCTCTAACCATTACGAAAACTTAATAAACAAAAACACAAAGCGCTATTTTAGACGTATGGTGTATGGGACTTAAAACTTCAAATATGAAAACTACCTGAAAGGCAAAAACATTATTATCTTACAACATATAATTGTATACAGAAAATAAATAAATAAACATATTTAACCCAAAACACAAACTGATCTTACCCCTAAACAAATCACATGTAAAAATGGAACAGGAAAATGCCGAGGGCGGTTTTAAGCCCGATTTACTTAAAAGACATAGTCATTGTCTTTCAAGCTTGAGTTTTCAGCTTAATACTTATCAAAACGACACTAAAGAAACTCTTTCCACTTCAGTATAATTAATTCCAGGATCTCTTATATTTTGGAGTTTAAGTCCATGTATGCTAAAATACGTCAGCAATATGATGTTTTTTTCATATAAAGCAATCATGGATCTTGGTGACAAAAATACACAAGATTAACGGTAATATGCTTTAAAAGACTAGTGTTTCCAAAACACGATTCATTTCACTTTGCTCGATAGAAAAAAATCAAAAAGTTAACCCTTTTTTGAAAGCAAAACCCAACTGTCTACTTCAATTATGAAAATATCGAGACCAGATTTAACATAAACATAGATAAGTACTATACCTAAAAGATAAGTGTTTCAATTTTTATACTTTTTTTCAAATTACTTTTATAGTGTCAAAAATAGTGATTTGTCGCTTAAGACATTACTTTAGAGCGCAATATTTCATAGTAATCATAGAACGGGGGAGTGCGGCGATTGGCTCTTCTGGCTGACTAAGTATAGGGCCTTAACATGATCCGTTTAAATGAAGAGAAAGAGATATCTATTGCAAAGAGAAATATTCTACAACGATCTTGTACAAAACAAGCTCCTACCTTCAAGCTTCATTCCACAGCCCAAGCACTTGTCGAACCGGCAAGCGGGACACTTTTTCCGCGTCGCCACGGTGACGGGACAAGTTCCTCCCCGTAAGCACATGTAGTTCTTCCGGTTCTGCACAGTCCGTTTGAAGAAACCCTTGCAAGATTCGCAAGAGAATATACCGTAGTGGAACCCACTGATTTTGTCTCCGCATATAGGACATGGACTGCAATGAAAATTATCAGAATTATTTTCTAAAGCCCGGTTCCTATAGTCAACGAACCGTAATCCGTTAGTATAACCATCGGTATTTTGTCTAAAATGACGAAGCGTTGCTCATAGTTACACAAAACTTTCGAGTTAACAACGACCGTAGTTAGATTTTTTACTATTCGTACAAAAAACTACCATTCGTAAGAAAAACGACTCATTTCTTTTCAACCGGATATTCATAACGAAAAGAATGTGTAAAATTAACTAAGGTCAATGCAGTTTTTAATGACCGATCGAAAATATCCAGGTAGTAGTTTTTTGACACTACGTATTTTAAATATTTGTAAAGACAAAAGAAATTAAAAAAATGGTCGCTGATACTTGCAAATTTTGCAAAATGCAAGTCTATTATATTTATAGAACGAGCTTTCACCAGTGCTTCGCTGGCGTCTAAATAATAAAAAATCTTTACATGTTTAAGTCACTATATAAACTAAATTATTATGTTAGTATTGCGAAATGTTGATTTTGGTTCTTGGTCATAAAAAACCATAAAAAAGATGTAGATGTTTCTGCAAGGTTGAGGTCGATTTGGGTGTTCAATAAAAGCAAGTTCGGAAGCTGACCTGTTGATCAGCTGCTGCCGGCTGATGCCCTGGTGGTGGTGCAGCCGATCCTCGCTCGTCTCCTCGTCCTCCAGCGCCGCGCCGCCCGCCTCTCGGTACACCACGTGAGGATGTCGACTCTGGGTATAGTTCAAAGAAAATTATAAGCACTGTGGTATCACAATAATACTTTCGTATTAACAACAGTAACAGACCTGGCGCCCAAATAATAATACATAATCATTATTGATAAAAGCTACTTTTTATTTTCACAGAGGGTTAAATATCTTTAATACATGGACAAAGTTTTGATTATAGGCAATTCCATTTTACTATCCGCGACATCTTCTATGTTTATCGCAGACATTGTTATTGTTGCTAGTAGCCCTTGGCTTGCCTTTAGGTGCTAGTGTTCTGAAACTTGTCACATTATGTATCCAAGTCTCGAAGAGACTAAAACGTCAATAACAGCCACAGTAGACTTCCAAGTTTATGCGCTGTGAAGTGCAACTTCCACTTTGAACTAGTATACACACTGTGACAGACGGCATGTAGATCCTCACTATGCAAACTGTCATAGACAGCATATAGTGCCATGATGAACTAATGTATACACTGCAAAAATGACGAATACACTTTTATTTATACAAGATGAGGCAAACGAGGAAGTATGTCACCTGATCGAAAGTGATCACCACCGCCCACGGACATCCTTACCATCAGGAGTATCACAGATGCGTTGTCGACCTTTGAGAAATGAGAACGTTCTTTTCTTGAAGGGCCCTAAGTCATAACCTTTTGGGAATACTATGCTGAATTATGCTGAACTACTGTATGCAGGGCCGTCTTAGATTATGCTGGGGCCTTTGGGCCCACAAAAACTTGGGGCCTTTTTGAAATATAAAGACGTCAAACTTTACTTTTTTTTCACTATGATTTTTTTTGGTAATCATTACATTATTTTATTACATCAAGTCAATTAATGTCTGAAGAATGTCACTTTCTATGCTCATAAATATTTATAAATTACTTAGGCGCTCTAAAGCTGCGTAGTTGAACGCTCCCGAATAAGGGCAACGAGAAAAACGTAATGCAACCAGCCAAAATATTTAAGGTTAAAAGTGAGTGAAATAGTCGATCCACAGGGGCCCTCTGAGTATGGGGGCCCTGGGCACTGGCCCCGTGTGCCCTTATGGTAAAGACGGTATTGACTGTATGTACTGTATAAGCCACACCAAACTAATATATTCACTGTGACAGCAGCATGTAGAGCCAATCTAGACTACCTTGTACACTGTGGCACATGGTATGTAGAACTATGCTGGACTACTATAAACACCCTTGATGAAACGCTTGACTACTGTATCTCGACTGCGACAGACGAGACGTAGAGCCCCACTAGACTACTATATAAATGGGGACAGACAAGTTACCTGCACGGGCGAGTGCGTGGGCGAGAACTCGGAGCTGTAGGAGTAGCAGGAGGAGTGCGAGGCGTCGCTGTTGTTGCGGGACAGCGACGGCGTGTACAGACGCGCCGGCCGCGGGGACGCCGAGGGACTGCTGTATACACTGGGACACACATTTACAGTTAAGTTTTTTTCATTGGTTCGAGTGTTAAATTCGCAAACTAGTTGAGCTTGTGACTTCATACACGTGTAATTTAACTAAATACTTATTTGGAATTTTTTTTTTCTACAATAAAAGTAGCCTAAGATATAATAAGGATATTTTACATCAGTACTAAAATTCAAGCCAACGCCGGTCCAGATGTTTCAGAGATTACCAGACAGATGGGCGGACATAAATTGTAAAAAATGTTTTTTTTTAATTAAGTGTCGTATAAGAGTGGAAAAATCGATTATTTTAATTTTAGAAAAACAATTTTGTTTAACATAGTTCCGGCTTATTTCTAAAACGGCTGGACTTTTTTAATGGGATTTCCACTGACAGATAGCTGATGTAATAAGCTTAAAGCAAAAAGTTACTCCAACTTAAACTTATAATATTTTAGAAAAAAAGCGAAATAAACTAAATAACTTTTTCGCTAAATTCCACGCGGACCAAGTCGTGGATTCAGCTAGTTTCTTTACGAAATCCAATTAACGTATCTTAATTTTTTACAGAGATAACTTGCTTCCATCCATATTAATCAATCTTTCCATATTATAACCACACCTGTTTCGGAGACTTGGCACCACCCGCGGATATTATCCGACAAATTTGACATTACTGAGTAGGTGCAACCATCCATATTGCATTGTATTTTTTTTTTATTATAGTTTTATTAGTCTTTAATCATTCTCATGCCCATGTCTGAGCATGCCCTTTCCTAATTATTACACAGTTTCTTTTAATCCCACTCTATCTTATCTCACTGTCACTGTCATTACATTTATCCTGCTTTCATGCTCTTTCTGATACACCCAACTCTAGCATCCATATAGCAATTGATTATCATATATCATCATATAATGTTGTATTTCCTAAAATTATTACAGACACAGCTTTAGACACTTTTTTTGTTTATTAGATCTACAAAACTGAGATACAATTTTTATAATACATATTAGATTAATCCTTACCTACTATAAATTTAAAAGAAAGAAAAAATTTCGCCCCAGACAGGATTTGAACCTGTAACCTTTCGTCTCAAGCCGACGAATGCTCTAACCAATTGAGCTACTGAGGACTCAAGTCCCGTGGCGAAATTTTTAATTCCTTTCTAACCCGTTAACGCGGGTAGTTATGTCCTATAGATACACAATTCTGAGTACCCACCAAATGAGTTCATCATTACAGATGAAATTCACATTTTAGAATGGCCATAACTTTCGTTTTTTAGGATAAGTAGTAGGTAAGGAACGTATTTTTATTTTAGCACTTGCCCTGTGCTTGGGACTTGAGTCCTCAGTAGCTCAATTGGTTAGAGCATTCGTCGGCTTGAGACGAAAGGTTACAGGTTCAAATCCTGTCTGGGGCGAAATTTTTTCTTTCTTTAAAATTTATAGAAAATTTATCCCAAGCACAGGGCAAGTGCTAAAATAAAAATACGTTCCTTACCTACTACTTATCCTACTAATCTTATAAAATAAACATTTTCTAAGCTGACCTCTTCTAGATGTAAACACAGCATGCTAAATGGATAACAATAAGCGACTGGTTAAGTTTGGTACCGTTTATAATCCTAAATCAAATTTTAATATCATTTAACAAAAAAGTTTTTTAAATCTGCTTTTAATAGAAGATAGGGGACCACTGAAGATATCCAAGCTAGTTGGTATTGGTTAACAGTTTTTGCAATTCGTTAGTTAAGCGAATATCATCCCAAATTATTTCTTATGTCAGGCAAGTATAAAGTTTTACGATTGTGTTATCGTGACATGGGTCTAGGTATACTAATACATATATACTATACTATATTGTTATACTATAGGACTTACATGTTTATCAAAATTAGAAACGTTGTAGTCAAAGACAAAAGATTATTCTAATAGAGTAGATGTTGAAATTGAAAAATTCATACCTATGTGTATACATGGAGTGCACAGCTGAGTCGGTACTAGCACTGGATTGGACTCGAGGTAGCCGTCCCAGCAGTGGAGATCCCACGCCTAACATCTTTTCCATCGTCACTGGCTCACATTTTAACTCTGGAAAACAAAAAAGGGAGTTAATAATGTGACATCTCTGCGAAAAACCTCGTCGTTTAAACAAATGCTGTTATCTGGCCTGGAAGACGTTTTTTTTTGTTTTAAAAAAGCCTGTTTTTAGGACTCAACGCGCCTTAAGTTTTTTTGTCACTGGTTCGTGGGTTATATTCACAAACTAGCTGTGCTGATGACTTATACACGTGTAATTTATTAAAAAAATATATTTGGAATATATTTATTTTTTAGATTTTTTTCTATAATAAAAGTAGCCTAAAATACTCCTTGTTACATCAGTCCTAAAAGTTTTTAAAAAATTTTTTTGTCTAAAGCTTACAAGATAAGGCAGTAAAAAAATATTTTTTTTTATGATACTGGAAGGCAAACAAGCAGACGGATTTCCTGATGGTGAGAAATTCACGCCGCCTATAGACACAAAAGGTGGTAATAATGCGTTGCCAACCTGAGGCCGGTATGTTAGGCCTCGAGCAAAAGTAAGTTTACCGGCTACCTTACCCTCCGAACCGGAACACGTCATGACGTTATTGCGGCAGGAATAGGTAAGGCGATGGTACCAATCCGGGCGAGTCGCTGCAAAACTCTACCCCCTTGTCAGATGTCACGGTGCTAGTGACGGTGAGCCTATGCTCGCCTTTTACGAGCTGCCTGGCAGGAAGGCAGATGGTCTATTCTGCGAAGGAGCCCGGACCAACACGGGGTATATGTAAATCATTTAATCAGTTTGTTTCAAATACAATTTTATATATTTTTTTAAAAACTGCTATATGGTTTAACTAGGAAGTTGTAAAAGCTTTTAAATATAAAATCTGATAACGATATAACTATTCAGTACCTGATAATTGCGTCTCCTTCTTGATGGTAAGGTTCTGAACTTCAGTAGGACTGAGCGCCAGCATTGGCGCGGTGTGATCATACTGGTCGTTATGCGACTTGGTACTCGAGGGGGATAACGGTCTTCGTGGCAACGAAAGGTTTGAATTATCCGTCAACACTGATATCTGAAAAACATTGACAAAATATTTTTAAGCGATAAAACAGCGACCATGCGACGCTACTCTCCTAGTGATAAGAGACTTCTGTAGCCTTTAAACACCATAGATGCTATAGGCGCGTCGCTGTCCTGTGGCTGGGATTTTTAGATTTGCAAGCATAGAAGTGTGTAATCCAGTGGTTCCCAACTTTTAAACTACAATACTTCCTAAATTTAAAAGGTCTTAAATCCCACCGCTTAGATTGTGCAAGTATTGTAGTGTGTATAACAGTGGTTCCCAACTTTTAAACTTTAATTTAAATAAATAGAAGGAAAACAAATAAGACATTCGTATTTTCTACGTTACTTATAAAATATTTTCTATGTGTGTTGACGCCATCTCTGTACAAGTTTTTATAGTCTTGAAAACAAATAGGCAAATGAATTTCGTGATTATAAAAAATAAGCGTCGCCTATAAATTGCGTTCTAAACCTGAAGATGAGATGTTAGCCAATTTGTGTATGTTCACCTGCAACCTAACCCTCCAAACCATTACGAACTAGCCGAGTTCTCACATTATGAATGAAAGATTTTGGCAAGGCGGTTGTATTAATCCGTAAAGTCATTGCAGAAATCTACCACCTAATAAAATCACCATTTAGCAAACTAAACTAAATGATGAAAAATATGAAACTCTTCCTGTTTTCCTTTTTATTACCATGCATTAACCCAGTGCGCTCTTCTGTTTTTCTTGCATCTTCATTTAAAGCATACCTTGTGCAACGACGACGTAACTTGTGCAACCATGGCAAAGCAACGTGGTACACATAGACATTTCCTTCCTATGTGACATACTATCTCTAACGCTTCATGATCTAGACCCTAGGAGATAAGACATTGTTCACAGACTTACCCTATTGCTGCTAAGACTACGTTGATGCGACTGCAGCGGCGCGGTGTACTTCAGATCTAGCACCCTTTGGTCATCCAAACTCTGGAAAGTTTCTGCTTTCAGTGGTTCCGTCTTGATGGTGACATTTCTGAGTGTGTCTATAGAATCTCGTGATGACTGCAAATCTAGGGAGCTACTGTTCTCGTCTGAAAATCAAAGTTTTATTTTACATCTTCTGTGTCTAAGTTCAATATTGGGTATAGGTATTTTTTATTGTATAGGTATGTAAAAACAAACAAAAATAAATAACATCATATCAAAACAAGAGTTCTTATATTTCTACTGTTTCAGTAAAAAGTGAAAGTATCTAAAGTTCTGTAAAACTGCAACTACTAACTACACACGTAGTCCTGAATACTAACATTTCCAGGAATTGCAACGCCATAGTGTTAGCTCATAAATTTTA
The DNA here is from genome assembly GCA_002245475.1 of Calephelis virginiensis. NCBI lineage: Eukaryota > Metazoa > Arthropoda > Insecta > Lepidoptera > Riodinidae > Calephelis > Calephelis virginiensis. The sequence continues at coordinate 16,109 of NJDC01010237.1, read as the reverse complement.
CAAAATTTTCTTCGAATTAGTACGCAATTTTAGCCTAGTATGCTCTTTTTTGTTTTTCGTCAGATTCACTTCAACGTAAGAAGATGTCAAGAATCTCTGTAAAGAGTGACAATATTTTCAGCAGGCACATAAGAGGTGAGCATGGGTTTTAATATCACTCACGTCGTGACCTACCTACCAATTTAAGGTACCTGACGGTAATTACGCAAAACCAAGCGACTCATTTAGGATCTATTCTTCTCTATTCGGCTTGTCAGTTTTTTAAATACCAAAAACCCGTCAACTTTTTTTATATTTCTATACATTCAAAATGTGCATTTGCTCCTTTTAACTAAAATAAACTTGATCTTAAAATACCTAATAGATTTTTAAGAACTAAATCATTTTAGATTTCAGTGAGCCTCTTTTTAACCGCACACCCACGGGGATACGCATACTGCTGATTGGGAACCACTGCACCAGCTTATCGTCAGTATTAACTATTAACGGCCAATATTAATAATCAATCCTAATCCAAAACTTGCTGTCCAAGATAGATATTTTGATCCGTTTTTATGTTATCGCCTCCCAATAACATATGTGTGGACAGGATAACTATGGCAATTAGATATAGGATAGGCCGGCGGATACGCAGCTGTCTAGATTGCTTGAAATCCATCTTTAGAGATACATTATTAATATTGGCCGTAAATCTACACCCGTAACCTACAGTTCAAGGACCAGGATATTAAAACTTTTCGAGAACACAATATACCAAGTTATACTTTTACTATACCTTATCGAGTTGCGAAAAACTAGAATCGCTTAACATATTTTCCAGATCAAAGAACTTTAATATTTCGGGTTCGTAAACAGGCATTTCGTCATCGAGAGAGGAAAAAAACAGTATTGCGAATTCTGACCGCGTCAATAAGTGTTTAAATCCACTAGTTATTTACAATTGCATCACAATATATTTTCAATTCTGATGCATTCTTTGTTGAAGTGAAAACTTCTTTAGCGGCGTTGCGCATTTTTTTTGGAATGGGTAAAAACTTCTAAACTCGCGTCAGGACACGGGACCTTATCGAAAATTCGTAAGAGGGCGCAGGGCGCTTACGCGAATGTTCGTGTTGTCATGTTTGTGTACGATAGCGCAATAAACGAATATTGTATTCTACCATATAAATGATAGTACTTTCATACTGATAATTAAAGCGAATTGCTTGAAGTGCAAAATTATTCCCTAAACATTACAAAATATCAAAAATGCACAACGTTATTATTCAAGTTTTCACTTCTGCCGGCACTCCCGGAATGCAACCCGTTTTTTTTAAATTAGAAATCATAGATGAGGTCATCACCTTATCTATGATTTCTAATTGTAACATCTTAAGCGAAGCAGCAGGCGCTCTCCTGAAGAGTCAGTCGTGTTGTTACTGGTGTTTCGCTACCTTATGGAAGCATATATGCGCCCATACCCTACCCTCGAGTTCCGAACACGAAAATGATCAGCAGTGATAGGAATAGGTAAGGCGGAGGTATCGATCCAGACGTGCTTTCGTTCAGCTCTGTAACTCAATATAAAAAGTTACTTTTGTAAATCGAATTTTGTTGATTACAAATCAACAAATATTTTTTAATGTTTATATTGTACTAGCCGAGACGACGGACGTCCTGTCGTAACAACCAACATTGATTTTTTTCCACATTAATATTATATATAACAGCATCGTAACAGTGAGATCCGAGAAAAAGTGCGATTGAAAGAAAGTATTGGTGTTAAAATACGAAAGGGTCAGGGCTACGCTGGTTCGGTCATGCGGAAAGAATGTCGAAGCAGATATACAATGCGAATGTGGATGGATGTTGGTACCGGGGGAGACCAAGGTTGACATTCCACGATCAGATCACTCCGATGTTATCCGAGAGTGGAGTCAAGAGTCTCCGAAACCGGCGTGTTTGTATGAAAAGGGTAATGAATGTGAATGAAGCCAGACAAGTTTGTCAGGAACGTGAGATTTGGCACTCGATATTCTTTGCCTCCACGTAAGGGTCTTGGAGTGAAGATATGTATGTATATGTAACAGCAAGAAAAATCAGCAAAATGAGTCCATCCTTTCAGGCCTATTGTAATGACCAAGGGAAATTTGAACTATTGCTTTTAAAGATGTTATATGCGGCTTATAAACTTCTAACATGAGAATGTATCGCCTAGCCTATATAATAAGTATGTTGTCTAGCGGCGTCGGATTTGACATCTTTAGGTTTCAATGACCGGATAAGGCAATCAAAATATAGAAAATGTGCATTTTAATTTTTCTAATAAAAATAACAATTGCCCACCGGGATTGGATATGTGACCGGCTGGCGATAGGCTTGTCACCTATCACATTGTGGGACTTAGTGAA
>NJDC01010234.1:130011-170178 GCA_002245475.1 Calephelis virginiensis | reverse complement strand
TGTCGTGGATTTGGTTACAGAAGAATTCATCATTCGCGTTGATGGTGACAGTTCAAAGGATAGCCTTGGTGAGTCTGATGACGATGACGCTGTTAGTGCCGACGACCGAAGCAGCCCTGAGCCGGGGCCCTCAGTAAGCAAAAGGCCCTGTTGGGATACTATTGAAGGTGTAAGACCATTGTCTGATTCGGACCAGATATCGGAAAGGAGAATGCGGTGTCTGATGTCCACACCCTGCCGAACTCGCAGGTTTCTTCTATCCTGAGAAGAAACTTCAGTAGGTTCTTATGTAATTCGGACTTAATATAAAAAATATTATTATTTGGTATTTAATATAAAAATTTACAAATCCGATAGTGTATTTATTTTTCTACTCCCCATAAACTTGTTAAAAATTATATAGTAGGTAACATGAAGTAATATTACTTAAGTAATATTTGCGTGCGTGACAGTACCCATACGCAGTTAAGTTCCACATTTTGTTCACCGCTAGACTTACTATTTGACTTTACATTAAAACATTATTTTGCTGTTTTTAATTAAGCAATTAAATTACTAATTTGTATTGCGTGCGCGACGGTACCCATGCGCAGCTATCCCCTCCACGTTTCGCTCAGCGCTAGAGTTTCGTGCCGCGACCTATACAAGTTATTGGTAAAAAACACAGGAGTAATGTCAAAATGTAAATTTGGCTGTAATTCGTTAACGCGTAGTATGACTTTATTTATTTGTTTTTGGTTTTGTATTATCTTCTTGAGTTACACCAAGAGTTTTTGAGTTAACCCAATTTCAATCTCCAAAGATTTCAATCTCCCACTGCAATTCGAAATGTGATTTGTTGTACCTTTTATTTAAGTTAAAATCAGATTGTTATTTGTTTGTATTTTTAATCTAGTTTATATTGTAAATATTATTATTGAAAAAAGACAAGCCCGCTGAGTTTCTTTCGCCGGATCTTCTCAGTGTGAGGCAGCAAATCCGATCCGGTGGTAGTTTATAAAAGTGTCGAAGCGCACAAATACCACTTTTATGGTTCAAGTGAAAAAAGATTATTCTGATTCTGATTCTGATTCCAATATAAAGTTACCAAAATGTTATAAAATCCGGAGTGTGGAGAAGCATTTTAACGTACATGTAATTTTAAATCTCCATCTCCATATCTTCACTCCAAGTGCAAGGTAAGGTAGGCAGAGAATATTGATATCACGTGAACGAAGTTCGCCGGGTACTTTATAACATACTTAATATACAATTATAATTTAATCGAAGCGGATAACAAACAGTTACTTTTAAAGTTTACTTTAATTTGCTTGCTTTACTTTTTACTAACGTTTACTTTTTATAATGTCATGCCATAGAGTAGCAACAATGTACTACTACAAGTAGTACATTGTTCCTATTGTGGATCAGGGGCACAAATCAATGATTAATTGGTTGGAATATTGAGGACATGAAATGAAATTTATTTATTTGCGGATTACGTACGTTAAAAAAATGTTGAAAAGATTTTTAAGCATATAAACATATTCTACCACATTGTGGTGTGCTAATATTTAATTAATGTTAACAGAAATTAGATATCTATATAGATTTTAAAACTTAATCCACATCGCTGAATTTATATTTTTAAAAGTTATTACATTTATATTTTAAATAATTTTAAAAATAGATTAATTTTGATTCAATCTAGCGTGAACTACTACCGTTTCCAGCCCTAGCCAGTCAATAGAAGGAACGGCAAAACCAACTTGATGGCAACCATAAATTCTGTAAATAAATTAAGTTTCTAATTAATTATTATAGATATTTTTTTTTGTTTATGCTTGTTTGCAAGAAAATCTTTTACACTAGGTATAGTAATATGTTTATGTATGTATAAATATCTTCTTTCGATTTTTTTTATTTAAGTATTGTAAGCAAAGTCATCCAAACTTAAATGATGAGTTGGCCAATTTTGATGATTGAATAAGAAAAGGAATCTAACTATCATCAGAAGATTATGGAAGATAGATAGAGAAGATGGAGGTAAAACCACGACGTTATAAAATACGATAACCAATGACGATGTCATAATTCAGGGACACTGTGGAAAAAGTCTGGGAAAACAAGTATTTATTAAAACAATTAAACCGGTATATGAATTTTGTTTGTAAGTATTTTATTTTGATAATAACAAAAAAGATACACAATATTTGATTAGGCACATTGGCGGAAGAAAGTAACATTGGCGCGGTGTGTAATCTAGTGAAAGTTCGTCTACCACTCTATAGTCTGTGGTTTGTGGCATGATCACTACTTACCCAAACTTGCTTTGTAAATGATCGGCTTTTAGCTTACACTACTTGCTGTCATTTTGCATCGTGTTAAGTTGCCGGGCGATAGTCGGACAGAAACTTAGTTTGCGATTGCGTATTATTACGTTTTTCTATCAACGTGACTGCATACGTAACAGTGAGATCCGAGAAAGAGTGGGATTGAAGAGTGGGTGCGAAATAGTGTTTCTGATTAAAATCCATTACATGTAATACGCTTATATTGGGTTTAAATAAATAAATATCTCTGGACCAGTTACACCAATTGAATCTAATCACAAAGTAAGCAAATTATATGCTTGTGTTATGGGTGTTAGTCAACGATACTATTACATAGAAATACTTAAATAGATACTAGAATAAATTTAATAAGCACCCAGACCCGGAAATGCAGACATCTAAATGTTCATCACACAAATGCCTGCCCCCGTCGGGAATCGAACCCGAGCCTCGCGGTTGTTCGGCGTAGTTAGGCGTTTACGTTAGCCACTCGACCAACGAGGCGGTCAATTTATATTTGTATAATTGGTTTAGGTTCCCTCTACTCTCGCAGTGTGTTTGTCTCTTTCTGTGGCGTCATAACTTTTAAACGACTGGACTTATTTTGATGCGTTTTTTTAAATACGTAAAATAGATGGTTAATAGCAATATTATACAGGGTAACATCTAAAGCACCAACCAAATTTTCAGAAACTGTTTGAGATCGACAACGCTTTTGATCTATGAAAAAACTAAAATTAAAAAAATAAAGAATTTATATTTTTTATCCAACGCAAAATTTGTAACGTATACAAAGCGTAGAACTGGTTCCCATCGAGGACTGTCTTAAATGAATGCAATATATTATACAATAATAGACTTAGGAAATAATACACAAAATATTAAAATTGGGTCGGTTATTTTAATTAAAAAAATCAGGGTAACTAGACCGCCTCGTCGGTCGAGTGGCTAGCGTACACGCCTAACTACACCGACCAACCGCGAGGCTCGTATTTGATTCCCGACGGGGGCAGGTATTTGTGTGTGTGTGTGTTTTAGATGTCTGCATTTCCGGGTTTATTAAATTTATTCTGGTATCTATTTAAGTATTTCTATGTATTAAAATCGTTGACTAACACCCATAACACAAGCATATAATTTGCTTACTTTGGGGTTAGATTCAATTTGTGTAACTTGTCCAGGGGTATTTATTTATTATTATATGTAGACAGGTTTTTTCGGTGGTTAATTGTAAATGTTTAAATTTAGTATTATGTTTGTTGTTCCTATAATTTAGAAGAAAACCAACTTGCTTCCAAATCAATTGTCGTCTGTCTAGTAAGTTTAGTCGAAGTCACCTAGATTTAAAGCTAATGTGCGATGGAGTTCTTACATTTCTTTTAATTTTACATTCAATTTAGTCTACTACTCCTTTATCAAAGTTGAATGACTCAGGATAATGACGGAGATCCCAGAAGCGACAGACAACAGTCCAATGAGCTGAGAAATTGGTCTCTGTGTTGTGGTTTACTCTGTTTGTTATGTACGTATTCACTGAATTGTGTGAATTCAAGACGAATAAGACACGTAGGGATGTGACAACCCCATTCTCAAGCTAGTCAAATGAATATCCCTGGAAAAATATGATAATTGATCAAAATATTAAGCAAACAATTAATTTGTTTGTGTTAGTTAAATATACTAATACAAAAATAGTACTTACATGTAAATGCGTAAGTAAGTATCTTCACGCCCATATCCCCTAAGAAGTAGGCAGAGGCACAACCAGGCCACCCACAACTAGCCGAAGACACCAAGTCCCACAATGTGATAGGTGGCAAGCCTATCGCCCTCCGGGCACATATCCAAACCCGAGCAACATTTTTTTATTAGAAAATTTAAAAAACTCAGTTTTTTAATTGTTGACCTGGGTATCAAACCCGGTACCTCAAGCAGTCAAATCCAACATCTGGACCGCTAGACCATATACACAATATACACATGTACATACACATATACATGTAATACACATGTAAATAATTATACCGTAATCTATAACGGCCTACATTAATAACCTATCTACAGATAAAAGTAGGCCTTCTAGAATTTTGTTGCTAAGATATTTTTGTTAATTATTAAAAAAATGTAGCAGTTTCCTGGCAACTGATCTAAAATAGCACAATATCTTATCTTAGAGAGGCTATTAATATTGGCCGTAAGTCGTGCTAGCTACACTATTTATAACTCAAGAACGGCTGAACCGAATTGGCGGAAATCGATAGGGAGATAGCTTAGAATCAGAAGTCGGACACATTATATTTTTTATCCTGTTTAACAGCGATTTAACAAAAAGACACATTTTAATTTTTCCCATGCAAACTGAACGGATGGAACGAAGTTCGCCGGAACAGCTAGTAACTAATAAATTGGCAAATAGGTACCAACAGCCTTACCTACTCCTATCCCCATTATTTCGTTGTTTCCCGCTATTGTGGTTGGGTCTGGAGGGGTAGTAGGTAAACTTTGCTCATTAGGTCTTTAACTCTATTGACGGGACAGCGACGCACCTATAACATCTATGGTGTCTATAGGCCACGGCTGTTTCTTACCCTCAACTGTGTTCTTGTTCCCAGACGTTTCCCTTAAAATGTTGCTTCAATTCCTCATTTATTAATGTTGCTTTAACTACAGTGCTCCTTATTTTCGTGTTACAGTTATGAACTTACGGTAGTTGGAAAACTTACTTTCAAAAGAGGTTCAACATGATAGTTTTAGGTTCGCAACGCACCCTTAACATCTTGAGTGTTCATAGGTTGGTAGGGTATACGTATATTTGTCATTAAAACCATCTTTTTGTTTGTATCTTTTGTTTATGAGAAGGTAACAAAAACCCCAGGATGGTTTGCACTATTATTGATACTGATATTTAATAATAATAGTAGAGTTTATTCAAAAACTTTAATGCTCGTCACCATCCTATTCCGTTAAACGTGTTGCAAATTATTATTGTTACCACATTATTTAATGTAAGCACTACAGAGGGGTGATTATCTCTATCTCTATCTATATCTCAGTTGCCAACTCAAACTGCAAAAGTGACCATCAAATGACGTCATTTGTGTTTGCTATCTCTACTGTATTTCTGTTGGTCACCGGAGATAGCAAATATGAAACACGTCATTTGACAGCTATTTGATGTACGCTTAACCATTTTGACTTGGCTACTGAGATACGTAATCAGCCCCCAGTTTTGCTGAAACAAAGCAGTTGGGACATCCACTTAGAAATGAACCATTACGTTAAGTTAGTTTTAACTGTGTTCAATAGATGGCGTTAATATATTGTACTTTACTGTGAATTTACGAAAAAAAAATGTTGACTAGATGATAATATTAAAATGTTATTCATTAATTTTGTTTGGCAGAAACATCAACTTTAAATTTATCAGATTAGACATTTTAGATTTCAGATTAATATAATAACTGTTCACAGTAATTATACAAGTAAATAAAATATTAAATTGCGCTTTTAATAAAAATATATTTGTACCTATACGAATTTCACAAAACAGAAGACAGGAGAATTACATACCAACATAGACAGTAAATATAGTAATAGTCAACCTGATTTTTAAAAATGTCAAGCCTTATAAATACATTCACACCCTGTTTCATGCGTGGTAGGCAGATAGTATCGAGCGCTAAGTTAATTCTTACGCTGTCTAGCTTCCTGAACATTCATTACTCTTTCATATAATTACCCGGGCGGGGCTAGGAGACTTAATAATACATAAACGATTGGAGCCCGGTTCCCATATTCAGAGAACGAGTATTTTTTACGAACTGTATTTTTGTACGAGTTGTCACTATTAACTTTATATGAAAGAAAAATCGTAGGCTATGTTACCGATAACCAGAGCTCCCTCGTTACCTATGGTCATGAAATGTCAACTTAGGTCTTTTTGGGTACCTTAATCCATTGACATTCACTTCAATATTTTCTTTGTAAGATTATGTCATCCTCTAAAGCAGGACATAAAGACAAGTACAATTTAAAATGTTATCATCTTTATAAATTATCGCACTTCAACACGTGCATATAATAATGTTTAACATATTTCGTAAGGACCACTCATAAACCTACTTTGATAAAGAATATGTAACGCTTACCACAATGGTACATCACGGAAAATAAGATAAGTGCACTTTAAAAGTTGCCAAATGTGACCCATATGCATATTCAACGGCAACATGTACTAACATAATATTTTCATATAATATAATCTTACTAGCTGACTCGGCGAACTTCATTCCACCCGATTGGTTTGTATGAAAAACTAACATGTTGTTTTTCCGAGTTTCTTCGCAGTTTTCCTATTTTTTGTCAAACCTTTTCTTGGACTTTCACAAGAAATTCAAAACCAAAATTGCCAAATCGTAGATCTGTTCTCGAGCTTTATTATATTATATTTATATTATGAGCATGGCATTTCCCGATCAGATCAATCGGATATTATCCGAGGGTGGTGTCAAGTGTCTCCGAAACCGGCGTGGTTGTATGAAAAGGGTAATTAATGTGAAGGAAGCAAGACAGGTTAGTCAGGATCATGAGGTCTGGCACTCGATACTCTCTGCCTACCCCGTAAGGGACTTGTATGTTCTCGAGCTTTAGTAAGACTAACAAACAGGAATTAATTTAATATAGGTATAAGATGTATCTTTCTTTCATGTGATAAGATAGCGAACATGTAGGTACACGCCTATTACGTACCGTAAGCAACAACTGTGGCATATAACACCATATATGTTACAGGTGCGGCACTGTCTTGTAGATCTACTATTAATTATTAATAAGTCTACCGGCTATCCTCGGTCGGACCTGAAGAGTTATTCTTAAAACCCGATTCATGCAATATTATAAATTGGAATCGAGTATGTCATTTTAGGTAGTTACTCTTGAACACAATACTGGCAAATTATTAACATTTAGTTAATAGTAAATAATAAATAATTTTATCAGATTCGTTGAATTTATTTGTAACATTAGACAGTTAACTGTTGTTGACACCGCTAGGATTGTTTATTTTAGTTATTTTCATAGCATTATGTCATATGGAATTATTCTCTGGGGGAGTTCTGCCGATGTAAATACAATATTTGTTTTATAAATATACGGCCTTACTAATAAAAAAATTACGCTAGTGTATACAAGACGTATAAACAATGAATAGGAAAAATGTAACTAATAAAAAAATAATTGACACAAACAATGTATACATGAACTACAAGAGGCAGTCATTTTCATACATTCGCTCTTACTCTTGTTTAGGGCTTGTGTAAGGCTGAAAATGGCGGATTTAATTGTAAACAGTTGTTGCTTGCTGCTGCTAAGAATCAAATCATGTGTCAAAATTTCTGTTTTATGACCTCTCGGTCATCGTTTTTTAAGCTTTTAACTATGCTATGACCTGCTTGGTAAAAATGGAAATAGTCTGTTCTTCTCAACGGCCCTGGACCAGCACGAGTTGCTATTTGAGTTCTTAATCTACGATGGATTATTTACCACTAGCTGTTTGCCTGCGACTTCGTCAGCATAAAATAGTTACGATTTTTATAAAAAAAATCATAACCCATTATAATTCTTTTGGAGTTGATATTTGAGTGTGAACTCGGATCTGTAGCAATATGAATATCAAATTTTATCAAAATCGGTTCAGCAGCTTAAGAGTAGAAGAGAAACAGAAAGAGAGACAGACTTTCGTTTCTATAACATTATTATTAATTATTATAGATATTTTACCATACTATTTAATATGCCAATCATAAATAGTAGATAAACTTAAAAACCTAAAACATATAAAGGTTTAATACATATTATGAATTTTAATAAAAAGAGTATACATTGTCACGTTATGACACTAACAGCAAAAGATATTGATCTGTGATCACTAGTGTTCTAAAATCTATTACGTCACGACAAAGACACGCATAAAAATATTTTTAATAATAACTAAACAATACAAGACAAATAATATTATAATACTTTCTAGAAATAAATAATTAATAAAACGTTTTGAAAAGTTGCTTTATTAGTCCTAATATTATTTCTAAAATTACATATGAACACGTCAAATAGTTTCCGAACAGATTTGACAAGAGTTATGACGTAATCTCGTTATAATACGTCAATAGTTACACAGACCTCAGAAAAAGTTTATTAGTAGAGATACTGCCTATGCGTTGTGTAAATCTTATTCATTCGTAAAACGCCAAATTGACTCCATAAACGCGCGTGTAACATTTTTTTATTAGTAAGGCTAATAGTATTTAATATAAGTGTTTATTTTAAATTTAATATATGTTCAGAAGAATTTACATTCATTTAAAAGAAATTGTGACATAGATAATGTAAATACGAGGAATAAAGACAATCTTGCTGTGCATGTGTCAATCCATTCAAAAATTATGACGCTATAGACACACACACTTTTCAAATTTGTAACAGCCTTTTTTTATGTCGGGTAAAAACAAGATTAAATTACTCGCAGTTGGGTTTAGGAAACTTGTACCTGATGTAATATAATGCAATGAAATACATATGTAAATACAAACATCATATATAAACTATATCTTCATACTAAAAATCAAAACTTGTTTAGTGTGTACAGAGTATACTTTCACATATTTTGTAATAACATGACTTGTTTTGATTATGGGTTTCTGGTAAATAGCATATTTTGTAATTTGTTGGTAATATTATTTAATCGCAACTTTCTTTTAATATTTCAGAATTGTGTTGGTTTTTTGAGACAGGAAAGCTCACGGCTTCGCTGACGGTAACAGAAAGTCGTGGCCTATTTATACTTATTTATATTAAGCTGAAGAGTTTGCTTGTTTGTTTACTTGAACGCGCTAATCTCAGCAACTACTGGTCCGATTTGAAAAATTCTTTCAGTGTTAGACAGCCCATTTATCAAGAAAAGCTAAAGGGTATATTTCATCACGACATAAGACCAATAAGAGCGGGTCAACAATGAAAAATACGAAACGTACGTTAAGTTTTTAGTAGTGTGTGTATTACTGATCCTAATAAAAAAGTTAAGTCGTGTGTCTGTGTGTGTGTGTGTGTGTGTGTGTGTGTGTGTGTGTGTGTGTCTGTATTGTGTAAAGCTGAATATATTTGGGTCTTTGGCTTCCAGTAAGTCCAATTTATTCATAACGCACTGTCTTTCCAGTTTTATCGCGCCATAATACGTATAATTTTATTTGGCGAGAGAAAGTAACGCCTTCTTCTATCAATAATCCTACTAGTCGTTTTTGGGTTATTCTAAATAATGCCTCATCCCTTATCAATGACGATTAAAATTAAATCAATTTTTTTGCTAATTTAACCGCCTCTGTGGTCTTGCGGTCCAGATGTTGGACTTGGCTGCATGTGGTCCTGGGTTCGATTGCCGGGTCGGGCAGCAAAAAGAAAATTTGGTTTTTCCAATTTTGTATTTAAAAAAAATTGCTCGGGATTGGGTGTGTGCCCAGTTGGCGATAGGCTTGCCACCTACCACATTATGGGATTAGTATCTTCGGCTAGTCGTGGGTGCCCTGGTTGTGCCTTTGCTGACCTTTTCGTGAATATGGGCGTAAAGATACTTTAAATATAACTCAAAAACCACCAAAAGTAATATGGGACCACTACAGAATCATGACCTATCTTTTTAAAAAGAACTATCAAAGTCGGTTGGCTATTAGCCGCGTAATCACGTAACAAATATACAATTACCCATGTTCTTTGCAGATTAGACCATCTGCCATCCTGTCAGGCAGCTCGTAAAAGGTGAATATAGCCTTACCGTCACTAACACCGTGACATCTGACTAGGTGGTAGAGATTCGCAGCGACTCACCCGTATTGTGGTACCAATTCTTACCTATTTCTGCCGCCATAACGTCATGACGTGTTCCGGTTCGGAGGGTAAAGTAGCCGGTAAATTTACTTTTGCTCGAGGCCTAACATCCCAACCTCAGGTTGGCAACGCACCATTACTACCTTTGGTGTCTCTAGGCCGCCTTAATTTCTTACCACCAGGAAATCCGTCTGCTTGTTTGCCTTCCAATATCATAAAAAACACACAATCAGTTTGAGAACCTCCTCCTCTTTTGATGTCGATTAATAAATAATACTTATAATCCAACTAGCTGTTACCCGCGGCTTCGCCCGCGATAAATTGAGATGTAAGCTATCCTATCTCTCAAGTTGGATCGAACTGCACATGGTGTGCGAATTTTATTATAATCGGTTAAGTGGTTTAGGAGTCCATTAAGGACAAACATTGTGACAAGAGACTTATATATATTAGATTACCACTACTATACACACTATTACACTACTATACACTATAATACAATTAGTATCACTTGCGCGCTAAGTATAACTTTCTAAGCGATCTATTAAAATTTAAGTGCTCTTCTTATTGTAGATCGTAAGTCAAGCTTGAAAACTACGAAGAAGCTTGAAATCCTTTTATCAGGCTTCTAATTTACTCTATATTTTATTTAATACTAGCTGAGCAAACAAACGTTGTCCTGTCCTAATTAGGAATGTTGATTTTTTTCTCCTAACGAAAATAGGAAAAAATAAATTAACCCATATACAAATTGATATAATGTTAAGCGATAGGAAGTTTCCCGGGTCGGTTAGTTTCAAATAATAGTGGATAAATTCTCATATATCTCGACGACATCGTGACACGTATAACACAAAAACCAATTGTTGGATTTTTTAACCAACAATATGGGACCCTCTCAGAATCATTAACTACTTTTTGTAGGTTATTGTATGATTCGCATCAATTTGACTCACAGGAAATGGGCGAATCGACAAATTTAAAAAAATTATTAAGCTATTGCATAGCTTCTAAACTAACACCCCCCACTCTGACCGGCACAGAGGTGATACTTTTTAGTTTTGCCATCTATCGATGAATAGCAAAAGTTTTAATGACTTTTTGAGCACGCTTGTCTCTTTAGTTCAGCAATTCGCCTCTAGGTGGCATTGGTTGTATCGGCGCTACTGCGCATGCGTAATCCCCCTCTTCGCCCCGCAATCTGGTGAGTCATGCCTGCTTATGCAATAGCTTAATCGCGGCAGCCTCCGAGTGCCACACGTCTTTTTCTTCCAGAGGTGATTCACACGAAATTATTTTAATGATGTGCTAATTTACAATTTTAAAAATAGGTAGTAGGCTATTGGCACATATTTTATTTTAGAAAACAGAAAATAAAAAGTGCAGTCATGTTTACGTACTTCAGAATAATAACATGAATATGAAAAATCAATTCAAGCTTAGATATTAGCTATCTATTTAATAGGTTTCGTGCCAGTCAAATTCGTACGAATCATCCTTATCTCCAATAAACCCTTTTTTTTACAATTATCAAACCGCGACACAGTAATAAAATGGTAGTCGGCTATTTGGATTTTAAGTTATTGAATTAATTATTACTTACTGTTGTGGTGATGCACCTTGCATTAAAACTCCATATGAATCACTAATATGTGTATTATAGTAAATACATATTATTTTATGACTTACAATTATTATGGTCTGACATCTTGGCGCAACGACGAGTGTGCCCCGCCATGACCGCGTTTTCCTCGGTGTTGTCAGCTTATCAGTTATATTACAGATAATTAATATTTTATTAACATCCATATTGTAACACTTACTATACACGTCAACGTGACTTTTCGTCGTTAGTAAAGCGAACGATAGATTTTCCCAAGATAAAAGTTTTTTTTTTTATAAAAGAGGAGGCAAACGAGCAAGTGGGTCACCTGATAGAAAGTGATCACCACCGCCCACGGACATCCGCAACACCAGGAGCATCACAGATGCGTTGCCGACCTTTAAGGAATGAGTACGCTCTTTTCTTGAAGGTCCCTAAGTCATAATTGTTTGGAAATACCGCCCTTGGTAACTGATTACACAAAGTTTTTGTGCGAGGTAAAAAATGCCTTTGGAATCGCACACTTGTAGATCGCCACGCATCAAGATGATGGGCATGATACTTTAAACTTTGTCGCGAGGTCCAAAGGTGGAAATTAGCGGATGGAACTAATCCAAAAAGATTTTTTTTTGTTTGAACAAGTCAGAGGTCAGCGAACAAGCACAAGCTCTCCTGATGGTAATAGACCACCATGACCTAGAGATACTATAGATGTTATAGGTGATTCGCTTTCCTGAGGCCGGGATGGAAGACCTGTGTATATCTATCGGCTACCCTGCTCCCCAAACCGGAACAGGGGAGTGTCATAATGGCGACAGGATTAGGGAATGCGGTGGTTCCCTACCCAGGAAAATTGCTGTATAGCATTCTATCAACTGTGGTATTGTTATGACGACTTACATTTTAGCCTGAGCCTGCCTCTTACAAGCTGACAAGCAGAGTGGGTTAATGATTTTTTTTATGATACTGCAAGGCAAACAAGCAGACGGATTTCCTGATGGTAATAAATCCACGACGCCTAGAGACACCAAAGGTGGTAATGGTGCGTTGCCAACATGAAACCGGGATGTTAGGCCTCGAGCAAAAGTAAGATTACCGGCTACCTTACCCTCCAAACCGGAACACATCATGACGTTATGGCGGCAGGAATAGGTAAGGCGGTGGTACCAATCCGGGTGAGTTGCTGCGAAACTCTACCACCTAGTCAGATGTCACGGTGTTAGTAACGGTAAACCTATGCTCGCCTTTTACGAGCTGCCTGGCAGGAAGGCAGATGGTCTATTCTGCAAAGGATCAACACGGGGAAAATCGTGCCCATATCGTGCTTCTGTTTACCTTTTTAGGGATATGGGCGTGAAGATATTTTAATGTTACAAAAGCAATCTGTCCGTCTATTGCTCTTTCACGGTTAAGCTACTGAACCGATTTCGATTAAATTTTAAATTCGAGTTAACACTCGTATATTTTTCAAAAATTAGTTTTTAAATAACTATAACGGGGAATAAAAATTTTGTATAAAAATCGTAACCATTCTAAACGGGAGAAGTCACGGCCAAACAGCTACTAAATGAAAAATCTAAGTTCATTTAGAACTAAAAAAACCTTGTCGTGTTTTATTTATACTATAACAAAATAGCAAATTAATATTCTACAGATGTAGTGATGCTTAAATACGTGTTTCAATAGCAATTTTATTTATTTTAATTCATCTTTTATTGCAGTAAAATTAATGTACAGAGGCGAACTTAATGCCAAAGAAGCGATTTCTACCAGTAAAATATCATGTGTGTCTGTGTTTTTGTGTATGTGTGTGTGATGTATGTGTGTATGTGTTTCCGTGTCTGTAGCATCACAGCTCCTAAATGAAGCGGCCGATTCCCACGCGAATTTTTTAGTTTTTAGCTACATTACAGATAGGTTTTAACTGAGGTTTTTGTTTTTTTATTTTTGTTCCTAAACGCGAATCGACGCTAACCTCACTCATAAACTTCCTATTTTTTTTTTGGATACTAGCCGACAATATTACTACACAGACAAAAGTGGGACTAAACTAATCTGCTTACCAACTTCATATTACAACTTTGTGGGAATTTGTGATTTCAAATGCGGGTTAAGGATTTCAAAAATGGAATCCA
Organism: Calephelis virginiensis; assembly: GCA_002245475.1. Taxonomy (NCBI): domain Eukaryota; kingdom Metazoa; phylum Arthropoda; class Insecta; order Lepidoptera; family Riodinidae; genus Calephelis; species Calephelis virginiensis. The sequence continues at coordinate 156,250 of NJDC01010234.1, read as the reverse complement.
ACTAATTTGTTACAAATATAAAAATGAGTTTTATTTTTTTAACTCAGAATGAGTTCCATTTCGTTGATTTTGGAGTTATCCTAACGCCTAACGTCATAGACCATTCGCGAGACTCAGGTTCGATTTCCGACAGAGGCAGGCATTTGTGTGATGAACATTTAGATATCTGAATTTCTCACTCTTACCCAAATGATGACAAAAACATGTTTTTGCCACATTCACCTAAAGTATAGAAGGAAGTATTAGACGGGATTTGGGGTAGTTATTCAGGCGCGTCAGATATATGAGATTTAACTTGCACCATAGTTAAACACCTCCATTATGTTTAAAATCCAAACATCAAGTCCGTCAAAAACATAATATTTTGCCGCAGCCGCGGCGGTTGCGGTCCCGCAAATTCCGTAGAATGTAGATTTATATGCAAAAAGTAAGATCACATTTCACGACGCGATTTTCATCTGTAGCGTTTGCAGTCGTTTGCGGTTCCCGCGGCAGCGGTTGTCTGCCCGTAAAATCGTGCGGGCGGCGATCTCCCGCCGCCTCGATGGTTTGCAAACGCACTCACTTGGTGAGCGATCATTTTGTACTATTTGTACTGATTTTTTAACCGCAACCGCCGGCCGCGCGATCATCAACCGCCAAGTTTGCAGGCGATAATTTCAACAGCGGCGGCTGCGGGACCGCGAAAATTACCGATCTCGTAAGTTTTGAAATAAAATCGCAGAACCGCGACCGACGCGGGCGCGGGTAAGAATCGCTTCGTGAGTTCTGTCTCTGAATGTGTTTACTTTAGGGTTAAAATGTGCACACATATGTAAGTATATTACAAACTACGTAATAGGTAACAGTCGATTTAGTACTTGTAGTTCGAAATGATGAGAGATTCGACGCATTGAGTTTTATTCGTTGGATCTTCTCAATGAGTTTAGATCCGAAAGTATTTTTTTAGAATTACTTAATAACGTTTAAAGTTTTTGCATAATATGTAATATATAATTGGAGCCATTAAAAATATTTTGAAAATAATAAATTTTCCATAGCAATAGCCATTGTGGGCTATGCGGTTACTTAATTGGTTACAAAAGTTACAACCAGTGTTCGTATAAAGTGCGCGAAATTCTCCGATGGCAACCTGTTGTCATTTCTAAGTGAAAGGTGGTTGTGCTGACAAAAAAATAAGTTTGTAAATAGTTTATTTTGAAAGAAAAATGTATACAAGTTTTACAATATTTTGTTTATGTTTAATTATAAGTTTTGTGCAAGGAATTTTTCTTTTTCAAGGTATTTATGATTTTTATTTAACTAGCAACCCGACCCGGTTTTGTCTCGGGTGTATGTGTATTACATACACGTTGATGTGGTTTAATTATTACTTCCAGCCCGTACAGCTTCGTACAGGTGGACAAACTTGTGTTATTATACATATTTCTCTTGAATCACTCTAAACTCAAAAAAACGGCATCATAATCCTTTGCGTAGTTATTACGTAGCGATTATTATTTTTATGATGTTTAGCCTGTGGAATATTTGGAATTATATGATTTTTTTACTCGCATTGTACTCGCATCACGGGGAAAATATTATCTTATCTTCATATTAGGTTCAAAAATAATAGCTCCGGAAATAACTTAGTAGGCGGATAGTGTAAAAAAAGATGCATTGTTCTAGAATCACATTCAGGACCCAGACTATATTTATATGAAAAGATATCTAAATTATGGCCAACCTTTTGCTCAAGGCCTAACATTCCGGCATCTGGTTGACAGCGCACTGGTACAAGTTTTGGTTTCTCTAGGTGCGAATTTCTTACCGTCAGGAAATCCGTCTGCTTGTTTGCCTTCCAATGTCATAAAAAAAAGAATCATAAAAAACATTTTATAGGAAACAAATTAGGAACTCCTTCTTTTTGGAGTGAAAAAGAAAAAGCTATCCTATTTTTGTTAGTGTAAATAAAGCATCAACGAAATAATGACGATACTCTGGCATATATCTCGAGTCTTTGCTACAAAATAAAAAAAACCCTGATCGCAATCAGGTACACGTTCAAAAGTTATGATGCCACAGTCGTCACACAAACACAAATACATAAACACACACCCCTTTTCCTAAGGGAGCAAAAACTATCTATTTTCCATTAGAGCTCATAATGTATGGTATCCATTTAAAATTGAATGTACCAATATAGAGCCTAAATAAATAGAGTCAAAGAAACTCTTTGCATGCAAAATACAGAAAATAGAACAAGTATAATAAACAATTTAGAATCTTTTTTTTGCAAACCGTATTAAAAAATACAAAATAAATATAATAAATAATAAAAAATCTCTCTGGTATTGTCCGAGGTTGGTGTCAAGAGTCTCCGAAACCCTAGCTAGGCAGCTTTCTAGCAATCATGACATTTGTAACTCTTGTTACTCACAAGGAGCTTGTTATAAATATATTTATGGATGTAGATTTAAGAAGTGCGAAAAATGATTTTCTTTGTAAAGAGTTGAGTTTTTTTTGCCGGATCCTCAGTAAGTGGCCATATTCTGATCCGGTTATCAATTATAGACCTATGTAGACTCGTCATAGGAACTTTTTGTGTGGTCTATGTAAAACAAATATTTTCTATTACAATTTTGTTATCCACATTTAGTGAAACTTCGTTTGCAGTTGTTAACGTATACGCTTCCATTGCTTCAACTAATTTATATATTAATTTAAATAACCAAATCAATTGACTTGAATACAATGTGTTTGTAAGCAAAAGGTGGTATTTGTGCGTTGCCAACCTGAGGTTGAAGTGTTAAGGATTTTATGTCAGTAAATTTACCGTCTACTCTGTCTAGTGGAGAGCACTAATGTAATGGTGGCAAAAATAGATAACTCGGATGTGTTGTAAAATTCTTCCACCTTATACCGAGAAGTCATAGTTCACTAAAGTAAGGAGTAATGTAACTTCTCCCTTAAAAGAAGGATTTTCGGGGGATCGAGAGAAAAGATGGACGCAGTTTATTTATTAATAAATTCCATGTACAAATTGAGCAAAGGCAGTCAATTTTGGTGGCAGTTTGTATCTTCTTCAGTTATGCAAAAGTGATGTACGAGCTAAGGATGCTACCACTTTACCTAAAACCTGACATGAATGATTATGCAGACTTGAATGACATATGTTGAATAATTCAAACCCGATTTTGCGAAATTGGGTAACTAATTAGACTTGACTATGTTCACGCTCATGCGAAAACTAAAATTCGAATATAGGCCTTTAGTGAATAGAACTCAAAACCAACACGAGTTTTTGCGCCATGGAAACAAAAGATGGCCGAAATTTTTTCATAATTATTGAGTTTCGTGTTTATATTGAGTAAAATAAGTCAATTTTGGTGGCATTTTTTTACAATTTTGTTCATTGAAAGTGTACAAATGAAATAATCATGAAAATTGGCGTATCGTGTATTTCCCCGTAGCCGCCAAATCTCACTATATGAGCTTGAGTAATGAGGTCACCGCTTTACTCAAGTTCCGACATGACTTTTATTGACGACTTGTGATGAATTTTGAATAATTGAAACCCAATTTTGGTGCTGATTTCTACTCGACTAATGGCAAAATGCTAACGCGAATACTAAAAACTACAAAAAGAAAGAAAGAACTCAGTACTAACAAGTTGATTTTTTTAATAACATCAAAAAACACATTATGCACATAATAGACAACTATTATTTCTGTATGTATTTATTTGGAGCCTATTGCTCCGAAACTACTGGGCTGATTTAAAAAAATATATTACCATTAGAACGTTGTCTGATATTTTCGCTGATGGGCTATAGGACATAGGCTACAGTAAAAATTATAAATTTATCAGCCCGTGCAAAGCCAGGGCGGGCTGCTAGTAGACAATAAATAGATACAAGACTGTAATCTATATATTAATACGTGATGCCAAAACTTTGGACTCCTTTTTACGAAAATTGCGCGAGCGCAGGAGCATAAAATTTGGCACACTTATAGTTTATGTGTAGGAGAAATGCAGAACTCTAATATTTTTTAATAATAATACTTATAAAATACATTAAATCAATAAATAAAACATTATTCACACTACCATGCATTTGACAACCACAAACAAATATATTCATGATAACGATAAAAGATCAGAGATGGCGCACTAACTATTCAGTAGACAAAGTAGTTGGTCTTGAGAAATGAAGATGGTGTTCTTATCTACAAGATATTAAAATTTATTATGGTCGAATTTCGACCAATGGGCGACCACTAGTAAAACTAAATCTGTACCTACATGTATTATTTTTGAACAGTTGTTTTTATTAACATTGTTACTTATTAAATACAGGATATAGAACCCAAAACGAGTATTATTTGAATTTGTGTTTGTCTGTCTGTCACGGAAATACTATTAAACGAATTTTTACGAAAACACTTGACTCTTGAATCTCAATGTCATGTAAATTGTAAATTGGAATTGTATACGTCATTTTAGCTACTTTTGAACACAGTACAGATTATTATCATTAAGTTACAAAATTCAACGAATCCAACATATTAATTTATTTTTTACTGTTATTTAAATGTTAATAATTCGCCAGTATTGTATACAAGAGCACCTATAGTGATACACTCGATTCCAATTTCCAATATTGCACGAATCGAGGTTCAAAAGTAACCCTACTGTGGGGTTATTCAGTATCTTTTTAGTAATGATCACTAGGTTAAGTGTACATCAAATAGTTGTCAAATAACGTGTTTCGTATTAGCTATCTCGTGTGACCAACAGAAAACAATAGAGATAGCAAATAAACAACACGTCATTTGACAGATATAATCATTACTAAAAAGATACTGAAAAGCCCCAATGATCAACATTTTGGAGACCTATTACTAAGGAAAAACCTTTTGTTCTCATCGCTTATTATAAAAAAATATTTCAGCGTGTTTTTTTAATGCGAATTTATTTTTATGACGGATGAATTGACTTTTATTCCTTTACTAAACGGATTTAGATGTAACTTTGCAGCTATATAGTTTATGCCTTAGAAAAATACATATAGTTTCTGCAAATCATAAAAAAATATAATTTAGCACACGAAGTCGCAGGAGCAACTGGCACCTTTTTTTATGATGATGGAAGGCAAACAAGTAGACGAATATCCTGATGGTAAGAAATTAACGCCGCCTAGAGACACCAATGGTAGTAATGGTGCGTTACCAACTTGAGGCCGGGAACCGGAATAAGTGACAGGTATATGTAAGGCGGTGGTGCCAATCCGGGCGAGTCGCTGCGAAACTCTACCACCTAGTATGATGTCACGGTGCTAATGACGGTATGCCTATGCTGCCTACGATACGAGCTGCCTAGCAGGAAGGCAGATAGTCTATTCGACAAAAGAGCCCGGACCAACACCTTCTTCAAATATGTAAACAGTTTTTCGCAATTTTATGCAGGTACAGTAAACACTAAAATTTATTATTCTGTATTTCACATTAGGTACACTTTATTTGGAGTTTTTATGCAATGATTACTTAATGTGATTTATTCGTAGGTACATTCATACATATGTATTTATTACGTTGAGAAGTGCCAGTTTCGTAAAGCATCTTCAGGGTGAATATACTTTTTTAGTGATTACAAAAAGGAGGTTACATGTTTATTTTTAATGTATGTTTTTCGATTTCCAATATTATGTATCCCGATTTTATAAGTCCTTTTTAAAGTGAAACTTCTTTATAATCGTTGTGATTGCAAAACGGGTGCAACGGAAAAACGACAGGTAAGAGACACAAATATATATTCATCTCATTCTTTTGTCGATTTACTGAAGTTTCACTTCTATCGTGTATGAATCGCACACACACCTTTTATTTAAAAGAGCGTACCTCCGAGATGAGTACTACTAATGGCTAGTATCAATAGCCTAATAATCACTACATAGTATAAAACAAAGTCGCTTCCTCTGTCCCTGTTTCCCTTGGTATGCATATATTTCATAACCGTGCGAAGCCAGGGCGGGCCGCTAGTATCTAATAAAACCTAATAAATCGTCTCTGTGGTCTAGTATCCGGCGTCGAACTGGACTTCATGAGGTCCCGGGTTCGATCCCTGAGTCGGGCAACAAAAAAATAGAAAATGTATATTTTCAATTTCCAAAAAAAATAACGTTGCCCGGTGATTGGATATGTGCCCGATTGGCGATAGGCTTGCCACCTATCACATTGTGGGACTTATTGTCTTCAGCTAGTCATGTGTGCCTTGATTGTGCCTCTGCCTACCTCTTCGGAGATATGGGCGTGAAGATTGTTTTTTATCAATAACCTGTCAAAGATAGCTTCGAACACTTATCAGACAATCACCGTTATTTTTCAATCTTTTATGTTATACTAGCTGTTGCCTGCAGTGTTGCCCGCGTAGTTAATGGTACCATAGGAACATTATTTCGGAATAAAAACTGTTTTGTGTTAATCCAAGCTACCCACTGTGTGTGCCAAATTATATGAAAATCGGTTCACCAGGTTTTTTTTTATGATGATAGAAGGCAAAAAAGCAGACTTATTTCCTGATGGCAAGAAATTCACGCCAACCAGAGACACCAAAGGTGGTAATGGTGCGTTGCCAACCTGAGGCCGGGATGTTAGGCCTCGAGCAAAAGTAAATTTTTCGGCCACCTTACCCTCCAAACCGGAACACGTCAACGGCAAGCATTGGACGTTATGGTGGCAGCCTGCCGCCATGACGTCATGACGTGTTCCGGTTCGGAGGGTAAGGTAGCCGGTAAACTTACTTTTGCTCGAGGCCTAACATCCCGGCCTCAGGTTGACAACGCACCATTACCACTTGTGGTGTCTCTAGGTGGCGTGAATTTCTTAACATTAGGAAATCCGTCTGCTTGTTTGCCTTCCAATATCATAAAAAAGGTAAGGCAGTGGTACCAATCCGGACGAGTCGCTGCGAAACTCTACCACCTATCCTACTAGGTCACTATGTCACGGTGTTAGTGACGGTAAGCATATGCTCGCCTTTTACGAGCTGCCTGGCAGGACGGCAGATGGTCTATTCCACAAAGGCGCCCGGACCAACACGGGGAATAGCTTGAAGTAGTAACAAATAAAAAAAACATACCACCTTTCGCATTTATATTTTTAATAGGATACCTACATATTTTTACTAGACATTTTTAGGTCCATGATTGTATAAAAATGAATCGTGCCCATTCATCCACGCCTGAACAGCTGAACCAATTTTGCTCATTATTTTTATTGTATTGCTTATTGTCAGGAGATCATATAAAGTAAAAATCCGGAAAATTGATAGGAAAAAAACGCTTTGAGTTTCCTAATTTACAAATTGCTTGCAATGTCACGCGATACGAAGCTCCCCGGGTAGGCTAGTAACTCATAAAAATATCTTAGCAACAAAAGAACCTGACATGACATGACTTTGTACATAGTGACTTATGACTGTATAAGAAGTAGTCATGAAAAACGATCGAAAGCCATATTTATAAAAGAAGAAGAAGAGGAATTCCCCTGTTGTTATGAAAAGAAAATTCCGCATCATTTTTAACATCTGGTATTAAATCAAAACGATTTTTGAGTTTTTTTTGCAATAAAAAAGAATAGAAATAAAAAATGGATGGAAAGCAATTTGTTTGTAATAATGCTTTTTGAATAAAATGTAATTGGCTGGCATAGGTTAGCCGCGATACACTTCATACAAAATTGCTTCTTTTGCAAATTTGATGTTCTAAATTAAAAAAAAAAAAACATTTCTGTTTGAAAGTGCGAAAGTATTGATTTTGGCTTGCACTTATTGGCCAAATACGAGCTGGACTTGACCTTGAAGGATTCCAAAGTAACAGGAAATTTTGAGTATTAAACCAATGGAAACGACAACATTAAATTTTCATAATTCCATAATAACATTTATCAGCAATACAATTTTGTTCGCATATCATATTATCTTGTTTAATAGACAAAGGATATTTGCGGGTTTTCAAAATTTACAAAGAATATTAATTCTTTGTTCAATTCAACTTTTACAGCGGTTACATCATTTTACTCAACACGTACATAAAAAAAATCTTCCATCGTCCATTTTTTTATTTAGATACCTCCAAAACTCTGTGTCATTGTGTCGTATAATTACGGATTAAAAGTTGTGATTATATTTCCATAACTATTTGATATAAAACAACTAAAGACAAATACATATTAAATTTGATAATTAACCCTCTGAAACAGTATTTAACGATACCTTCCATTTTACAATAACGTTTCGGAAACAATTACTTTCTTAATAAAACTTAATAGCTTTCGGTCGGTTATTATCTGTTACTTAATGGCTATTGGGGGTTGTTCTGGGAATTTAAATCTTTATTTGATAACTTAAGAGGTTTTCGATTAATATATTATCTACAAAATTTGAAAAGCTTTAATGTTGTGTCTGCATATTGAGACAACGTCACACGAACTGTTTATGTTTGATGTAAAAGACAACCATGGCCTATTAATACCATAAATGTTGTCCTGTCCGAGATGGAAGGCCTATTGTGCAAGTCTATGGGCTACTCCTCTAGACCGGAACATAATAGTCATTATGGCAACAGGAATAGGAAAATTAACGGATTTTTATCCAGGCAACACACTGCAAATCACTCTATCCCCAGTCAAATTCAAATTCAGATATCTTTATTCAACTACATTTCATGGTATCCTACAGTTCGGTATCAACTGTACAAGTCAAAGGACTGTGACGCAGCCACTAACGCCCACCTCCGTATAAAACAATTACATAATCAACTCTACTTCGTGAAATACAGTTAATATATCAAAATAACATAAAAATACCATTTCTATGATTATGAATATGTTATTTATTCTTAAATATTAATAGAAAACTCAATTAAAAAAAAACATTTTATTTGGAAAAAAAAATTGGGATCAGGTCTCCACTTCTTTGTTTTCCTGCGGCCTCCAGAACTCTAAATCCGGCCTTGTGGGACAGGGTGCTAGTAATTTATAATTCAAACGCAGAAAAAAGAAAGAAACACTTTTATTTCAATATCATTTCATATAAAAGTAACTACCTACTTCCAAGATATTAAATAATAAACAAAGATTTTTAAAATCGGTTTACAAATGACGAAGAAATTGATTTACATGATATATAAAAATAGAGGTCGAACCTAACCTCTTTCTTTGAAATATTTAAATTTAAAATTTCATAATTTTATAGTAAAAATTAGAAATATATTTGAATTTAAATTACCAATTGATGACTTCTTTGATGATAGTAGGGTTACCATTTGTGTTATAAAGAAATTATTGTAATAACTAAGGTTAAAATAAATTAAAGTCTGCAAAAACTTTACTGTCGCTACCGATCGTGACGATGCAGATATTATGGTGGCAAGTTTGACATTTTAGTTTTTATTTACATTTATATAGACGCGTCACAAGAATCTTTGTATAGCTCCATGTGTAATAAATTTATTTTATTTAACAATAAAATTAATTTTTAACTTATTGTCACTACCTAATAAAAAAGAAAGTTGTTTTCCGTTGTCTGTCCCTATGTATACCTAGATATTTAATACTACACAATGGATTTTGATGCGTTTTTTTAGTAAATAGAGTGATTTTTTGTTGGGATAATCCAAGTTACCTTCTATATGTGTGCCAAATTTCATGTAAATCGGTTCTGCAGTTTTTGCGTGAAGGAGTAACAAACAAACCAATAAACATACTAACTTTCGCATTTATAATATTAATAGGATGATAAATTTTAATGCCGACACATTTAACTTAATGACTTATCATAATTATGTCGCCATTACGTAATATGGCGGCAAATATTATTGCGTAATTACAGCATTAAAACGATTTTAACGTAATTTATTCAGAAAATCCGGACTTTATGGTAATGAAGTGTTAATGTTTAATACTTGTCATTACCGGTTGAGGAAATGCAGCACACTTTAAACGTAGTTTTTTATTTTATTATATTTGTATATTTTTATTTACAACGGAGTCGAGCACGACAGCCATTTTGTGGCCTAGATTAGGACATTAGATAGGTCAGTTATAGAGCATTATTGAGTGTTATCTATCACAAATGGTTAGTTAGAGCATTTGTTAGCGAAAAGCGAAAGGTTGTAGGTTCAAATCCTGTGAAAGGTCCAATTTTTTTTGTATAAATAATGTGATAAATTATCCTACGCGCGGAAAAAGAGCTACAATGAAAACATTTTAGATGGTAGTGTTTCGTGTGATATGGACCGGATCCGTACTATCGTTTTGCCTATAGTGTATATATTATATCTTGTGGCCAAAATGGCAGTGCTAACCATTGTCATAATTTGGTCTAGGAGAGGTTGTCGATAAACAGATGTATGTAAGACAATAAAAAGACTAGCTTCAGGTTGACAAAGCACCATTACTGTATCCTATTAATTTTTTAAATGCGAAAGTTTATAAGTATATATGTATAGATGTTTGTAACTCTTTCACGCTCGAATGGCTGAATGGATTTGTCTGAAATTTGGAACACAGATTATGATATGGATTAACGCGGAACGGGTTCCTGTGAAAACGCGGGTGAAGCCGCAAGCAGCAGCTATTTCGGTGTATGAGGACGTGTATTTCTTATCAGAAAAGTCTGCTTGTTTGTCTGTCAATTCCAAAAAACGTGATAGTTTTACTTTGCAGTCGAAAGAAAAACCGCTGTTTTTACTCTAAATGAAATACCAACAATTTGTTTTAACTGTTGCAACATTTAAATAGCAGTTAAAATAGCAATGCTGACAATGAAACAGAAGAAAATAAAAATTTATTTATTTTTTCAGAAAAGAAAGATGCGGTGATATGCAAGAAGATATGCCCGTTATATTGCAAAGATATCTACACGTCTAGTCAACCTCAAAAGCGTCATGACGGTAAAAATCTACCACTTATTTTAACTGGTTTTAAAAAAAGAAGCCTTAAGTTTTTTTTCTTCAAAAACTTGGGATATAAAAATACAGACAAGCCTTCTGATGATATTGGAACGAAGTTCCTTATTGCGCGTTGTGAAAGGAGGCTAGACGGAAAAAATTCTTACGAAAAGTTGTCACGACACTTTTTGCTATAGTAAGCTATTGTAAGCTTTGCGGATTGCGCATGTTTGTTTTTTTATTTTTTTTTCATGTTTCTCTGTCTGTCTCTCTCTATAAAAGAGATATAGATCGAGATTACTAAAGATTGATAGAGATTGAGAGAGAGAGGGGGGGAGATAGAACTTCGTTCCATCCGGGTGTCCCTTGACACCTCTCAACTTTTTTTAAGCCCTTTACAAACACTACAAGTTAGAGTCACTTATAAGAGTAGACAAGAGACTTCTTCGGAGGGACTTAGTATTTCTGTGCATATTTTATCACCTGTTCAATAGTGAGTGTCCTGTCTATATGCCCGTATACATCCATATCCTCCTGTGTACTTCTATATCCCCCTTCCACACTACACAGCGAAGTGAAGGCTTCTATTCACATTACTTTGATACTGAGGTATTCACAGCAGTTCGCTTCTCTTGATTTTTCTTTGTACAAACAGTCTTCCTATCTATCTTTCATGTTAACCTTTTTTATAGTATAATTTTCTTTGGCATCGTATCGCAGCTAACTTTTATGGATGTTCATACACAGATTCATTTCATTCAGGTAGTTCAGTTGTTCATATGCCTTTTTTACAATTTAAAAAAGACAAACACCTTAAGAAATTCATTTTTGCGTTTACAGTAGTACTAAAATAACGGAGTAGTGCTAAAGTCTGAACTAACTTCTAAAATATCCGCTATCATGTTCCAGCTTATTTTAAAGAAACTAATAAAATGATAAAACAAGATAAGTTATCCAACCTAAAAGATATTTCGTGTAAAAGAATAATATTTCTAAACACAATACAAATACTCAGATATAAAAAAAATTAAAGCATTAATTTATATTCCGGATAATCATTTGAGTTGTGGTATGTATAAAAATATCTTCACGCCCATATCCTCGAAGAGGTAGGCAGAGGTACAACCAAGGCACCCACGACTAGCCGAAGACACTAAGTCCCACAATGTGATAGGTGGCAAGCTTATGGCCAACTGGGCACATTTCCAATCCAGACCAACATTTTTTTTTAAATTAGAAAATTGGAAAAATCCAATTTTCTTTTTGTTGGCCGACCCGGGATTCGAACCCGGGACCGCATGCAGTCAAGTCCAACACCTGGACCGCTAGACCACAGAGACAAAAGATTTTAATCTCAATGAAATAATATATTAGGTATAGAAGCCGCGCCGTCTTACCCACGAAGAAAGAGTACAGAAAAAAAAATTGAAAACATGCGTCAAAGTTAAAAAATGGGGTCACACCTCTGTACGCTTCTTGGGTCATACTAATAAACATGATACATGCTAATAAACGTACACTGCACTTATCAAAGACCTGACATAATTTTACACAAGACCCTTTGACAGGGAGGCTGGTACATTAGAAAGAGTCAGCAATATTTGGATTTGACATCAGGTTTTTTGACAGAAACCTCCAGTAGTAAGCTTCATGAGTTACACAAATTAAAGTAATGAATTTATTATAATTTTGACAGCTGTCAACTTCGTGTAATCTGAAGCTGTCAAACGTAAAATGAATGGCCGGATTTAAGTTAAAGTATATTTAATCATCATTAGAAGTCCTTTCGTTTTAAAGTTGACTGCCCTGTTGTAACGAATTGCTAGATTATTTATATTTGGTAGAGACAAAATTTCAAGCCATTTTTATTGTAGCACTTGTCCCAGTGTTTGTGCTAAATTTCTAAAAATGTTATTCTATATGTTTTATTTTATAGGATAATCGCGTAAACGGTTAAGAAAGGAATTGAAAATTTCATCCAAAGGTTTGAATCCTCAGTTGCACAAATGGTTAGAGCATTCGTCGACTTGAGAAGAAACAGTACAGGTTCAAACTCTGCCCGGGGCTAAATTTTTATAGAATACAATATAAATATATTCAAATACATCCTGACTTCAGGTTGACAACGCACTTTTACCACCTTTGGTGTCTTTAGGCGGCATGATTTTTTTACCATCAGGAAATCCGTCTCCTTGTTTGCCTTCCAATATAATAAAAAAATATCTGGGGCCTGATTTATTAAATTTTGGTGTTTTAATAGATGTGTTTTATAAATTATTATTGTGGACAGCACTCATATCGTAATATCCTTACTTTGGGTCACAAAATAAGATCCGGTCCGGTGTTCCGGAGCCCTAATATCAAAGACACAAAACGGCGATCCACCTATAACATCTATGGTGTTTATGGGCCATGGTTATTTCTGGTCATCAGGAGAAATCCTTATGAAAGTTACCAAAATAAAAAAAAAACGTTAAACAGGATACGGTCTGCGGGTCAGCTCGTTTTCTTAATAAACGCATTGTAGCCATGATAGGATAGTCAGCCAATTGGGGATAGGATTACCACCTATCATAATTGTTACTAATTAGCTTTGGCTATTCGTGGCTGCCTTGTTATATCTTTTCCTCCTGCTACGGAGATACGAGCGTGCAGATACTCACGTCATGCGACTTTAATCCTATTAACATTAATATGAGTTTGCGGAAGAGATAACTTTACTACGCGGCAAGGGTGAACCGCAAAACATAAAGCTACAACAAAAAATCTCAGCGTTTAGAAACGTGCGTAATATTTTCACGTTAAGGTGCTATATTATTCTACCCCGAAAATAATAGGGTTAAATTTTGTATGTAAGCATGGGCAATATTAAAGTACTCTTTTCGCTATTTAAGCGAGAAATTCAGGTCGATACTTTTTATTTAAGACCCTTTTTATTGCTATTCTGGGAGAATGTATATCAAAGCGACAGTTTTATTAGTTTTCTATTAGGACATAAAATATATTTGCTAGTGCAGTAGTACTATTTAAATTATACGCTTCGGCTATATTCGTCAATCTTCGGAAGTCCGAATGTATTTGAAAGATATCTATATGGAGTTGTTATTACGAGTACACATAATCATTTCGCTTAAATTTATATTAGGTCAGCCAATTTAAAAATAAAAGTATAAAATGTAAAAAGAGTAAAAAGTGTAAAGCCGAAGCGCATAATTTAAATAGTAGTACTGTACTTTTCTTAACAGTGTCATTGTCTATTTTATCTACAGGAAAAAATGTTAGTCGGTTTTCATAAAAGTAAGAAGTTTACCATTGCTAAGTCAGAATAAAATTCGAATCGATTTTTAGCATTTTGAGACTAGGATTTTTAATTTGAGTGCATGTTTTTTGTATATTTGTTACGCGATTACTCGTAAATAACAAAACGATTTCGATGTGATCTCTAGTACAAAGCATAATGTTTAATTAAACCTTGGGGTACTTTCTACGTTTATTAATACATTAAGACAAACAGGAAACCTTAAAGAATGAACTAGTTAGTTAAAATAATTACACCAGGTACAGAAAGCTCAAAGCTTGTTTTAATTAGAAATAATTACTAATACTTAAATCCGATTTCATATGGATCTTATGTTAATTAAGCAAATTCAAACAAAGTCCCTCGCTTTGACGATTTTAATGGGATTTATACAATTATCCCTTGGAATTAAGAACATGTTTTCCTGCAGCTATATATAGTCATTGTTCATTACTGTTATGTTCTGCTTTAGACAATAGTGTGGATATACTATGATTAGAGAATTACCCTAGTTCTAAGTTGACACTGCAGCCTTAATATGTACTTAAAGTTATTCAATATGTTTAGTTATTAATGCAAAGGTTGGCAATGTAAATTTAAGGTCTTTGGTTTCTTTGCCCACTGTTAATATGTTTATGAAAAACGTTATGCCCTTTTCTGTGCATATCTGGATTTGTCACCTATGCCATAAATTAAACACACATTTTAAATAAACTTATCACCATCAACAGGTCTATTAAACATTGCCCTTTTCATTCGTACATAACCAGACTCATCGTCTTCTTTATAACTTCTTTATATTTATGCCTTTTATTTATATTCATTAATGCTTTTTTAGATTCACCAACTGCTAACTATGTAGGTGTTCCCTCAGCCAAATCTAATGACCACCACGCACGTGATACCTACAATTTCTATTTCGTCAAACCTCATTCAAATTGGGAAAAGGTGACAACAACTACTGAAGAACCGACACTGATTTGTTCAGTCTGTGTGAAGAAATGTCCTCCTCCGGAGGATCCAGGCGACATACCTGCATGGTCTTCTTGAATACTAGTGATTGTGATATTTTCGTCAATAAATGATTTTGATATTTAAAGCATGCTTTATTAATTTTTAACTCCATAACAACTTTTAGTGTGATAATAAATTTGCTAAAATATGACTAATGCAGTAGGATTTGGTTTAACTATAAAAAAATAAATAAAATAAAAAAAAAGAATTGTAAGCCGGTGAGAAATTTATTTTATTTAATATTTTTATGAAACCTATTACGAGCGTGCTTAATTCATCAAAGGCAAATTTTGAAATGAGATGATATAAAAATATTTATTGGCTGAATATTTATGTTAAAAGTTGTTACAATTGTTTTCAGCATTCCAACATATTCTACTACGTTATGGTGTGCGAATATTTTAATATTTAAAAAATAATTATTTAGGTACATATGTTTTATTTTTTTTAATACATATATTCATTTATTTTTCTTTTATATTCGTGTTATGTAAAGTGCACTAGTTGTGATTTCTAAAAAAATGCCATGATTTTGCAACTAACATTTTTAACTACAGTTTTTTAGTAAAAAACTAATTTATATTCTATCAATTAACATTCTATTTCAAATTTTATATACATATTATTATTATCTATATGTTTTGCAAAAAGTAATAATTAAGGAAATATTTGTCAATAACCCATCACAACTTATTATATGTAAGTATATTTAATTATAACTATTTATTATAATTGTTTTTTATGAATTTACGTTTTACATATTTATTACTCTAAACATTATTAAGTACTGCAACTCACGATAATTATATCAGTATGTTAGAATTAGTCAAAAGCTTTTCTGAATTCTAAAATTTACTCTAGGTAGTTTCCTGACTTACTTTTCGATTGATAATAATCGGATTTTCTGTTTTAGATGGTCCACCGCATTACTACGACTACCCTCCTTACCCCCCAAGTTCACATGAATGGCCTGGAGAGATAGAAATAGATGATGAAGAATATTTTCCTGTTCATCCTGGCTACTATTTCAGTCATCATCATTCCAAACATCCGACAACAACACCATCAACCACAACAACAACGACCGAGGAACCTTCATTTATATGCATGCTTTGCATAAAAAAGTGTCCTCCACCAAAATCTTAAAATTTCTAACTTTAGTTGGACGGTGTCATGCAATAAGGATCTAATCAGCAAAATATGGACGTGGAATAATGGAACAGAGATTTATTCCTGTGAAATAAAGATTTTCTAAAAATTCCTTTATTTTACAGCGAAATAGTGAGGATTATTTTGGGTTACTAAAATTAGTCACGAAAGACCAAAGTAATCCTTACTTTTTCTTGTCTGTCATGTAAATTAGATCGTTCTTGTTTTCACACTTTAATTATTGCTATCATTATTTAGGTAGTTTTTTTTTTATATAAGTAGCTAGATTATAAACCAATGAATTCAAAATTAAATGTACCTGAGATAGACCAATTTAGAGAAAGAATTAAATTTATTAAGAAGTATTTCTGTTTTATTTACATACTTGTAAAATTCTACGAGGACATTTAACTTGTAACTTAAGTAGGTATACATATCGTCTGTGTGGTCTAGCGGAGCGTCGGACTTGACTTCTTCAGGGGCAGGGTTCGATTCCCGGGACAAAAAAAATATATAGAAAATGTGTATTTTCTAATAAAAATAACTTTGTCCGGTATTGGATATGTATCCGGTCGGCGATGGGCTTGCCACCTATCACATAGTGGGACTTAGTGTCTTAAGCTAATTGTGGGATTAAAGATATGTTGTAAATTAAAAGCTTGTTACATATTTCTATGTCTGTTTGCCCATGTTGGTACTTACAGTGATAAGGCAAGATAGACTTTCACACTTACCTAATATCTGTGGTGTTAGTACACTAGGTTTATCTTTTGTTGTTTATCATCTGTTTGTTGTCTTATAGCATGCTCGTCTTGGTTGGCTCGACTTCCAGGTCCATAAATAAAAAATCTGTGCAAACATGTGTAGTAAAATGCAAATTTTAGGTGATGAATGGTGGGGGTTTGATGTAATTAAAAATATATATCTGCAGCCGAAATCTCGAAGAGGCATGTAGAGGTACAACTAAAGCAAACACACTTAGCTGATGGTACTTTGGCACCACAATGTGATAGTAAATCTATAAACAAACTGTTAATTATCCAATCCCGCTTCTGTGTTCTAGCGGTCCAGGTGTGGAATGTGACTGCATGAGGTCCCGGGTTCGATTTCCAGGTCGGGAAACAAAAAGAAAATTGGGTTTTTCCAATTTTCTAATAAAAAATAAATTGCTCGGGATTGGATATGTGCCCGGTTGGCGATAGGCTTGCCACCTATCACATTGTGGGGCTTAGTGTCTTCGGCTAGTCGTGGGTGCCTTGGCTGTACCTCTGCGTATTCCTTCGGAGATATGGACGTGAATATTCTCTTTCGCCGGGCAATGTTTTTCTTAGAACTTTTAGATTTGCCCGATCCGGGAATCGAACCTTTGATAGCTTGTTCTTATAAACTTCATAATCAAGTGCGTCAACTTGTCAACACATTTGATCAGGGCGGTGATCAAAAACAGTGTCTTCTGTAAAACAAGTAAGTGTTTTTCATTTTGTCTTTATGTTTAGATTTGTGGCCCAGGTTTGGATATGCGCCTGCCTTGGATTCAGATATATTTTTTTTATGATATTGGATGGCAAACTAGCAGACGGATTTTCTAATGATAAGAAATTCACGCCGCCTAGAGACACCAAAGGTGGTGTGTTGCCAACCTGAGGCTGGGATGTTAGGCCTCGAGCAAAAGTGAGTGTACCGGCTACCTTACCCTCCAAACCGGAATACGTCGTGACGTTATAAACGAAACGACGAAGGCGGTCAATTCGGGTGAATCGCTGCGAAACTCTACCACCTAGTCAGATGTCACAGTGTTAGTAAAGGTAAGCCTATACTTGCCTTTTACGAGCTGCCTGGCAGGAAGACAGATGGACTATTCTGCAAAAGGAGCCCGGACTAACACGGGGATTTACCATCTTTTGCTAGTCGTGGGTGGCTTGGTTTTTCCTCTGCTTACCTCTTCCGAAATCAGGGGGCGAAGATACTACTAATATTGTCGCCTTCGTTCCACCAGTGCCATCAGTTACAGCAACGCGATAGGATGCTGTGCAGATTTCCGGGATTGCCACCATCGACTTGCCTATTTCTATTACCTAGACATATATTGGAAATATAGTTGCAGGACTCGCCAATATCTACACAAGGCCTAAAATCCCTAAAGCTTAAAGATAAAGAGGCACAAGTAACACCGTTAGTCTATATATAACACTAATTGGTGGAGCTCGCCGCAGTTTGCCCAGATTGGTATTCGCAGCTGTATTTCCTGCTTAGCGAAGAGTGGTAGACTAGTGTACATATCGCTTAAGGTCCTCGCTGTAAAACAACCACGAATAATATCTATGGTTTCTACAGGCGACTATTGTCGCCTGCCTAGAGTACACTAAATATGTAGTATTTTCACTAATATTCGATTATCAGATATAGATTTAGGCGAATCAGGTACTCCTTTGAAATATGTTCTTTTAAAAGAATTCTTAAAATCGATTTACAACTTGCGAAGAAATCGTATCACATATTTAAATAAAACTAAAGTAAAAAAAAATGAAAAGATTCAATCAAAACCTTAATGTAATGAAGCCAAGAGCTGCAACTACGAGTACGTCAGTTCTCGAACAAAAAAAAGTATAAAAATTAGTCCATTCGTTTAAAAGTTTTAATACCACAGACCCTACACACACTACAAACTTAAAGAACCGTTCTTTTTGTCGTCGTATTTGATATGAGGAATGTGTTGCTTTTGCTAACCTCGCGGATTTTACGTCACCAGATTTTGTACGAGTTTAACATATATTTATATTTAATACAGGGGGTATTAAGTATAAATTATTTATAACTTTATTTATAACTTCCTCCTTATTTCAATTACGTTCAATAAGATATCTTAACCTCTAATTTTGCAATTTCATATCAGGAAAAGCTTATACGTAAGTATCTTAAACAATACTTACTCTTCCCTAATAAGAGAAAACATACGGAAAACCAAATACTCAGTGAAATTTCTCTGAAATATTACTTGTTGACAATAGATTTGTTGCCTTTTGTCTTGTTATGTGACTTCTTCCTCGTGTTGATTTATCGTCACTTTTTCCATTGCGTATTATTTGTTATTGTATTGTTCTTTATTAAGATTTATTCTTAACTTTCACCGTCGATGTAACGACCCCATCGCCCGGTCACTAGTGTTAAAGTCGTTACGTACTCATGAAACTAAAATTGTATAATCGCTACTAATAATTTAAATGAAAATATTAATTAAAAGGTAATTATCAATTAAAAATTATTAAATTATTTAAGAGACAGAACACGTTTAGTACTGTCAGATTAGTTTGGACCTGACATTTCTAAAGATTTTTACCGTCCGACTAATAAAAACGGAGTAAAGTCTAAGGTTCAACCTAGTACTGTATATCATCACTACAAAGTATATGACAAAGTCGCTTCCTCTGTTCCTATGTATACTTAAATCTTTGAAATTACGCAACAGATTTTAATGCTTTATTTTAATAGATAAAGTGGTTGAAGAGGAAAGTTTATATGTATGTTTCATAATCGTGCGAAGCCGGGGCGGGCCGCTAGTATACTATATATATAATATAGTACTTTATTACAATGTCATGCACATTATAATATCAACTTAATTTTACTCCTGCATTAGTCCATGTTTATTAATAAGGACCACTTCCACGTTTTTAAGTTAAACATGTAACTCTGAGTTAGCTTCTAACTAGGGTTAAATCATTATATATTTGACAGTTTAACTTAACTTTAAAGCAGAAAAATTGAAATATCACGAGTAGACAAATTCATACTAACTTGACATTTCTAAAATGTCCCATCTCTTTCCTTTTTGTTTCATTGGAAAAAAATAACATACACTTAAAACAAGTTTAGTTGGTGCGCAGTACATTACCATTGTCATGTGGTAAGGTGCTGTGAAGCAGCTCTTCTGGGTTAATACTATTTTTTTATGATATTAGAAGGCAAACAAGCTGGACGGGTTTCCTAATGAAAAGAAATTCACGCCTCTTATAGATACCAAAGGTGATAATGGTGCGTTGCCAACCTCAGGTAGGGATATTAGGCCTTGAGCAAAAGTAAGTTTACTAGCTATCTTACTCTCCGAACCGGAATACGCCAACGACAAGCACTGTCATTATGGCGGTGGTACCAATCCGGGCAAGTCGCTGCGAAACTCTACCACATAGAAGGATGCCATGGTGCTGCTGACGGTAAGTCTTTCTTCGCCTTTTAGGATCTGCCTGGCAGAAAGGCAGATGATCTATTCTGCAAAGGAGCCAGGATCAACACGGGAAGTACTATCTCTAAACATATTCCTGTCACCATATCATCAGTTTTCGTCATTTTCGTGGCCTATACAGGTCCCTCCCGTAGACTCACATGTACGATGACGAGAAGACGCACTGATAATATCTTTGGTGTTTGTAGGCGTCTATATATGTATATCTGTTTTGTTGTTGGCCATTTTGTATAATACGAGTACAATATGTTTTCCTATTGTTTTACTCTTAGAACTTTTACGGGCTCAAACTTTTACTGCTTTCACTCAACCGGTTTTGAAGATCTTAATTGTTAAAAGGAAACGCATTTAATGCCATTAATATTCAAGATACGAATGCTTAAGACTGGTAGTTCTTTGAACGATTAGTAAAAGATCGAACTACAGTCGTTCGTTATCGACTTTCAACTTGAAACATATTGTATAACTATGAGCAACGCTTCGTCACTTTTAGGCAAACTAGTAATAGTTTTACTAACGGATTACGGATCTTTGATAATAAGAACAGGTCAATGAATATATTTAAATTTGGGTACCATCAGTATTTTACAACCAAATACTGGATTTTCAAATAAAGTACACCCATTTTAAGTTTCTACTTTTTTTATTTGCTAGGTCAGTGAAAAAGCACACGGCCCTAATGATGGTGAGATAACCGTGGCCAATAGACACCATAGATGTTATAGGTTAGGTGATAAACACATGTACACATGAGATATAATATGTTAAGAAAATAGGACACTTTGTATTTTCATTGTATATTCATCTTTGAATGACACCCATATCAGAAACATTTAATTTGCTTACATTAGTTGGATGATTTAGTGTAATTTTTTCAGAGATTTTTCCTTGAAAAAAATACACAAATCCCTAAAGTAAGCAAAATTATATACTCGTGTTAGGCAATGATAATAATTCGTAGAGTTATTTAAATATACGGTATCTTTAGGCCCGTATTCCCAAAGAGGAAGGCAGAGATACAAACAGAGCACCCACGAGTCACGATCAGCCGAAGAGTCTCATAATGTTACAGCTTTGCCACATCTTTAACTTGGCACATATCCTTTTCTGGGCAATGTTATTTTTTACGCCTGAATGAATAAGAGGGAATTTTGACGTGTCTGGGTGTGTCTGTCTGTCTGTGGGTTCATAACCTTTGAATGGATGGACCGATTTCAATTCGTTTTTTTTAAAGCAGTCGTGATATGAACGGTCCTTAGCTACCTTCAGTGTAGGTTTTGTCAGGGATTACTATTTTTTTCTAACTGTTAGTTTAATCAATAGAATATTGAAAAAAATCTTTTTGTCGCCCGACCTGGCAATCGAACCTGGGACCTAATAAGGAAAGGTCCAACTCCAGACCGCTAGTCCATAGAGACGATCATTAAATAGATACTTACCAGAACAAATTTAATAAACTGCTCAGACCCAGAAATACAGATCCGGATGTTCATTACACAAATGCCTGCCCCTGTCGGAAATCGAAGTCGGTCCCCGCGGTTGATCCGTGATGTCAAGTGTGTACGCTAAGAAAACCAGGCGGTCAAGAATTTATTTAATAAAAAAATGTATGAAACGGTGTTTGACAAGCAGCCAACACTATGCTATAGATAGATACGATAGATGTTCGTGCTAGGCATAAAAGCAATTAAAATCAACATCCTATCAAGGACATATCGTTGATACCTGACACTTCATTTCATACCCTGTGCACTGTACTGCACTTGAAACCACTTGTTCACGAGAATAAATAGTTAAGGGTATTGTTTGTCCAGATGCAGTTTTGTAATGTTGAATATTGGTTCATAATGTAAACGTTAGTGCCATAAATTATTACTGCGCACTAAAACTGCAATAATCCGACTTCGGTTTCTACAATGATGTCGTCTGAGTACACAAAATTGAGTATTTGGTTTCATTGGGATTCTAATAGCAGCTCCAGACGTGGTAGCAAAGGCACCTCAAAGGAGGTACGTTTCTTCAAATTTATGTTAATTCATTAAGATATCTACAGTATTATTTTTGTTTAGATTTATCACCTATTTTGAAAGTTATAAGTTTGAAAGCAAGCAAATTATATGATTATGTTATGGGATATATACTAATAGATAGAAATACTTAAATAGATACCAGAATAAATTTAATACACACCCTGACCCGGAAATGCAGACATCTAAATGTTCATCACACAAATGCCTACTCCCGTCGGGAATCGAATCCGAGCCTCACGGTTTCTCGATGTAGTTAGGCGTGTACGCTAGCCACTCGACCAACGAGGTTCAGAAATTACGGAGAAGTCAACTTACATAAAAATATATATAAAAGTCGAACATATTACTTCATTGTTTTATGTTATAAAATAGTGACCAAGCAGGAAACTATTCTCACTGTAAGAGACAACTAATGCTTATAGATACCGCAGATGTTACTGATGCGCCGCTATGCTATGGCTTCGATCTTAGGCCATTGGTGCAAGCCTATTATTCTCCGGCCCGGATCTTTACAAAGCAAAACACTATCATTCTGACGGTAGGAATAAGTGAGGCAAAGGATCCTTAATTGAGCAAGTTGCTGTGGATTACCACCAGTGGTTTGGCTCCTAAGAGCACAGCTCTTGTAGAGCTAAGAGTAGGTATGTAGGTTTTTTAATGACTATCATTTTGCTACACGGGGTTCTTACAACTTCACCGGGGATTGTGGACCGAACAGAGTGCTCAGCCCGAGACATCATCTCTCTTCCGGCACACCTTACCTCGCTTTGGTGCTGCGTTCTAGTTACTGGGTGGATCGGTTGGAGGGGTTGCGGCTCGGTAGAAAAAAGTTCTTCGTCATTAAGATTAGAGACGGTGTGGTTTGATGTTACGTGTGCTGTTGCAGGTTTGTTGAGATTTTGGGTTCGCGTATCCGATTGCTAACGGATCCGCGAGATGCGATAGTGTGTGATGAGCATAGAAGCGTATGGTTTACGAGCCAAGGCATAAAAACGAGCCAAGCTTCTGCGAAGGGGACTTTAACCCCGTGCAGGTGAAAGTCCCCTTTTGCAGAAGCTTGGCTCGTTTTTATGGCATTAGCAAACAGCCCTCCTGATGGTAGAAGAGTGAAGTAAGAAAGTGGCTTATAGACACCATAAATATTATAGATGCGTCATAGTCCTGTGCCAAGGTGATTATATGCATATTATGTAAATCTACTGGCTACTCGACTTACTTTTGCTTTTGCTTCTGCTAACTTACTTTTGCTCGAGGCTTAACATCCTGGCCTCGGCTTTCAACGCACCATTGCTACCTTTGGTGTCTCTAGGCTGCGCGAATTTCTTACCATCACGAAATCCGTCTGCTTGTTTGCCTTCCAATATCCTAAAAAAACTCTACTCTCGACATACGAGCACTTTCATTATTGTGGTTGAAAATCTAGGCAGTGGATTCCTACCCAGTCAAATTGTTGCACAGCAATTTATCAGCAATGGTCTGGTTGGTGATGACTTATAAGTATAGGTTGTGTTCGCTTTTTACAAGCTGCCAGGCGGAGAGGTAGATGGTCTATTATACAGAAAAGATTATTTCACTATCACTAGATAATAATTTAAAAAAAATTCAACACTTATTCGTCTGTCTTTTTACGAAGTTTAAAGTATGGACAAGTTACATCAAAACTGCCATCATGGAGAAAGTAGCCATTTTGCATAAGCATGCAACTTGTTTTACCTGAAACCGGACTATTAAGTTTGCAAAACAAACAAGTTATATAAATATTTAAACGATTACGTGTTTTATACTAATTATTATTATGTTAGTTACAATAATTGTAACTGAGTGTCATATTATTACATATTTTTATTTTTACCTCAATACGCAATATATTTTTGAAGAGTTGTATTACTTAATATAATTACAGTAATAGTGTTTAATTACAGCGCCATCTATTATACTATTTATGTGTTAAAAAAGGATCTAGTATTCACAAACTAAATTTATTTTAGATGCATGCTGTCTTTTTTAAATGAAACAAAAATCAAAGAGATGGAACATTTAAGATATGTCAGATTAGTCGGGACATGTCAAATTGTAATGTTTTTAATCAACTTTTTCCGAGTGATAGATTAAACGTCTAGGTAGAAATGTTGTATACAAACTAATCTGACAGCACTAAAAGTGTTTTATCTCTTTCTGTTACTTTTGTTGAAAGAAGATAGCGATAATTTAAAATTAGTTTAGTGTGTGCATAACAAAATTACCACCAATGAAATGTTATAACCACGATCTATGAACAGCCAGACTTTCAAATGAGTTACCATAAAATTCGGACAATTATGATGGCTAGAATCAGGTATTAACAGTATATGTACATGAGTTAGTAATTGATATGAAAACCACTGCTCAATAACATAACATTTATTATTATAATATAATAATTTATATTCTATAATACTAATAGTACCTAACAAAACTTATAAAAATATAGACATAACTTATGACTATCATTGTATATAATTTAAACCTGGAAAGTTTTTAAAATTGTAAGTGTTTGGTAATATTTTAGTTAAGTTCTTATGACTTTACGAAGTGAATATAAAAAATAATAACCTATGATGGGTTCCGTAGCATCAATCTTAATATGGACATTATAGTAGGGGAGCCCAAGAGGGGATTTTTGGACTAACTCAGGCGCGTCAGATTAAGATATGGGAGATACCCTGTACCATTGTTGAACACCTCCATTATATATCAAATCTCTACATAGAGACGTGCATGTAGGGTTTTCTGTCTTATTTTTTTTTGACTTGAAAATATACTCGCGCATGTCAGATTAAAGTACGGTAAGCTTATTGCATGTCAATAGGTCCATGTTTGAATTTTCTTATGATTTGGACAAGATGTACGGGAGTAGAAGTTTCCGAAACTTTCAAAAACTAAGTTATATGAGTTAATTGCCCATTACAGCAATCTGTCTGATCGACATCTTTCTGTCATCGGAGACACATTAGGCATATATATTATTAATATCTGATGAGTTCGGCTATGATCAAGTGACTGGGATTGCTATTTTAGCTTCTAGACACTTAACGCATCGCTAAAAAGAAAAACCTTACATGACCTTTTTTACTCTCCACTATTTAATCGACAAAGTGCAATTTGTCCCAATAACGCTGGAGTTACTACACATTTCGCATCGCGGGCTCCTCTACTATTATAGGTTCTTTCAGATAGATGATTTGATTTACTACTACTGTACTTAACATTAAAAGGCTTTTTCTAGACAGTGAAACACAACTTAGAGATAAGCTCGCCTTTTGTGCATTTTTAACTTCTCGTGTATTTTGTGTATTTTAATTTTTTTGTGCAATAAAGTGTTAAATAAATAAATAAATAAAACTATTTTAGGAGGAGGTGTTACAGTTCCTATTAAAAAAATCCTTACTAGATCTCGTTAAGACCAGTTTTCAGTGAAAGTTAGTTATCAAGGTAATATATATCATATATGTTTTTAGTTTTATTTTTCTCGTGTTTTAGAAGTTCCAGGAGGTGACACATATTTTTCCACCTTGGATGTAACTCTCACTAAAATTAT
>NJDC01010234.1:105328-129810 GCA_002245475.1 Calephelis virginiensis | reverse complement strand
GTGTTATTATCATGTTTTGCAATGTCTCGGAAAAATGTTCTTACAAATATGTTTTTGTTTTTTTATTTTACTATGATATAATGAAGGTTTTGCTTAGCGCGTAACTGGCTATGTACATACATACATAAATATCTTCACGCTAAGAAAGAATATCGAGTGGTAAATATCATGATTTTTACAAACTTTTCCCCATGTTGGTCATAAACCATCTGCTTCTCTGCTAGACAGCTTGTAAGATTTTTGAAGTGCAAACTTCTTTAGGGGTGTTGCGCACTTTTTTCGGAATGGGTAAAAACTTCTAAACTCGTGTCAGATCATCAGATCGTAAGACGGCGCGAGTTCTAAAATAAAACGTAGATTCATTGCTGTTTTTGTATTGCCTAAATATTTCCGAATAATACAGGATTCGCAATGGATAATACGCCGCAATGTACCTACCATTACATTCTCACAGATAGCAGATACGTATAATGTCAACAGACATTGCTCTATTTGTTCCATCTTGAAAATAAGCTTTATGTGTAGACGAGCAATGCTCGTTGTAAATAACTAAAACTACCCAATGGCAAAATTCTTATAAACAATATCTATATTGCCTTAGCACAGTCTGTATTAATGTTCTGCATTTCAGTATGGGAAGGTGCAGCTAAAACTGAGATTATTACTGTAGAACGAGCACAGCGTGCTTTACTTAAAGTTATTTACTTCAAAAGCCTTAAATATTCTACAGATACACTATACAAAGAGTGTAATAATGTACTATCAGTTAGAAAGCTTTAAATACTACAAACAATTAAGAAACCCCGTA
Source organism: Calephelis virginiensis (assembly GCA_002245475.1). Lineage (NCBI taxonomy): Eukaryota > Metazoa > Arthropoda > Insecta > Lepidoptera > Riodinidae > Calephelis > Calephelis virginiensis. The sequence goes on along the minus strand of NJDC01010234.1, from coordinate 129,002 downwards.
AAGTTGTAGGATATCATAATCGCCAGAATTCAGAAATATCCAGACGAATAAAAATGTAATTTCTGTGCCAAATGTAAAAACAAAGTTCGCAAAAATTCAATTTAAATGGCGCTCAGCGTTTTTATATGTTAAAATAAACAGAAAATTAGATATACATGGCAACAATAGTCATGATTGTGAAACAATTACAACAAATTGGTTAAATTTACTTTCGTACGATGATATTGAGGCTTTTTTTACAAAATTTAACATAACTGCCTGCTTAAATTTTATAACGATAAGCTTACAAGGAAACTCTTACACACACATATACACACGCACACACACACAAACACACTGGCTTTATAACTATGTAATATATATTTATAACTACAAAACTGATTATGTTTATGATGCTTTACTTTTATTAGTCGAAAGAAAATTTATTTTACAAATGATATTAAATTTTCAATAATGTTTACATCTAGCTAGGGAAAATAGTAATTTTAGAAGAGCGGAGTCCTCTGGCACAGGCTTGTCATGCCTAAAAGATGGCTCCTACCAGTTATTGTAAAATATTACTCCCTTTTTATGAAATATATTATTATTATTATTATTATCTGACGACGCTCCCAGTCGTCACGTAGTCTCATTTTAGCGGGTTTTTGTTAAGCCAAATGCAGGTTATTGATATAAAAATAATATTTGTGCATAAATGATGCCAACCTAAGACCGGAGTGTTAGGCCTCGAGCAATAGTAAGTTTACCGGTTACCTTGCCCTCCAACTGGAACACATCAACGGCAAGCATTGGGCGTTATGTACCAATGACCAACTAGAACACTGGTGTAGAGTGCTGAGCAGTAACATGCCCAGGTAGGGATCCACCGCTTTACTTATTCTTGACGCCATAATGACACTGTCATGTGTCGGTCCGGAAGGTAGAGACTTGGCCGTTAAATGTGGGCCTCTTAAATAAACTCAGAGTCGCTCAGCGTACTATGGAGGGCTCGGTGTTTCTCTGCAAGATATGATCCGTAATTCGGCGATCCGCAAGAGAACGAGAGTAACCGACATAGTTCAAAGAGTGAGCAAACTGAAGTGGCAATAGGAAGGCAACATTGCTCGCAGAACTGACAACCGTTGGGGAAGAAAGGTTCTCGAGTGGCGGACCCGCACCGGAGGACGTAGTGTTGGACGACCTCCCACCCGGTGGACTGATGACCTGGTCAAAGTCGCGGGGAGTCGCTGGATAAAAGCGGCTGGTGACCGTGACTTGTGGCGCTCTTTGGGGGAGGCCTTTGTCCAGAAGTGGACGTCCTCTAGCTGATTATGATGAAGAATAAAAAGATTAGTAAGAAGAAAATCGTGTTACTATTTATAATCGAGAACGACTAAATCGATTTATCTCGAAATCGATGAGGAGGTATCTTAGAATCAGGAGACTTAAGATACATTTATACGTTAAAACTTAGAAAAAAAAATTTTTTTACATACAAAAGGAACGGGTAGAACAAAGTTTACTGGAACAGCTACTGTTTTCTACAGAGGATTTTTTAAAAGCATATTATTGCACTTAATTCATATAATAATACGTAATGCCAAAACTTTGGATACCTTTTTACGAAAATAAAATTTGGCACACTTATAGTTTATGTGTAGGAGAAGTGCATAGTAATATAATAATATAAAAATGTTTATAAAGTACATTAAATCAATAAATAAAACATTACCCACACTACCATGCATTTGACATACACAAACAAATATATTGATATTAACGATAAAAGATCACAGGTGGCGCACTAACTAACAAAGTTGTTGGTCTTGAGAAATGAAGATGGCGTTCTTATCAACAAAATATTAAAATTTATTATAGTCGATTTTCGACCAATGGGCGACCACTAGTTCTAATATTTTAGAACTAGTGGTCGCCCATTTTGTTAGAACTGCTTACACGAGCGGTTGGCGTATGCGTGTTCTCGACAAGTTCATAATTTGACTCTATCTTCCAGTTTCAGAAACGTCAATCAAATTTAATCTAAGATTTATCTCTTCGTAACAGCTGTTCAGTTGAGTTAAGAAGTCTAAGCCTAACTCATCATAAACAGCTTTTATGAAGACATAAATCGTAAAATTAAGTTGGTGTTTCAGAAATTGGTGATACTTTTTTGAGAGATGGTTACTTTAACTTAGTAAAATTGCAAAAAAACTAGTTTAATTAAAATAATGTGTTGTTACGTATAACTCAAAAAGTAATAACTGAATTTTGTCGCTTTTATATCAAAGTTATAAAAAAAAATTAAAATCCAAAGTTTGCGGATCAACTCAATTTGCCTCACTATACACAAAAAAAACAATAGGTTGCACTCCGGTAGTGCCGGCAGGAGTGAAAACTGAAAACTTGATTCTTAACGTCGTAAATTTATGATATTTTGGAATAGGTAGGGAATTATTTTGCACAAATTGCTCTAATTATCAATAAGAAAGTACTATCACGTACGTGTTAAAATACGATAGTCATTTAATTTATTTCGTTTAAAAAAAATAAACAAAATAAATTGCGTTGTGTTTAAGCTAGGTCACAGCAAGACCTCACGCCGGCCGTTGAAGTGAAAATCACATAAATGAGGCGACAACATACAGAGGAAAATTCTGTCTTATTAATTTTCGATCAGTAGAGTTACTCTTGAAGCTCGATTCATGCAATATTGGAAATCTGAATTGAGTATTTCGTTTTAGGTACTCTTGAACACAATAATGGCAAATTGTTAACATTTAGTTGCTAGTAAATAATAAATTATTGAATTTGTTTATTACTAAATGTTAATAATCCGCTATATAGTACTGTGTTCAAAAGTACCTAAAATGAAATATAAGATTCCAAGTTACAGTTCACTTGATATCAAGATTAGGAGGAGCAACCCTACTTTTTATCCATCAAAAAAAGTGCGCAACGTATCTAAAGAAGTATTTATTTTGAAAAAAAAAAAACGACAAAGACAACCGACAACCTATTACTTTGGGAGTCGAATAAAAATATGTATCTATCGTCGACGCTTGGTAAAACTTCCAAATACTCATATTTTAATATGAAGAATCTCCCCGTGTTGGTCCAGGCTCCTTTGCAGAATAGACCATCTGCCTTCCTGACAGGTAGCTCGTAAAAGGCGAGCACAGGCTCACCGTCACTAACACCGTGACATCGGACTAGGTGGTAGAGTTTCGCAGCGACTCACCCGGATTGGTACCACCGCCTTAACTATTCCTGCCGCCATAACGTCATGACGTGTTCCGGTTTGGAGGGTAAGGTAGCCGGTAAACTTACTTTTGCTCGAGGCTTAACATCCCGGCCTCAGGTTGGCGACGCATTATTAAATGGAGCGGCCAAAATTTACTTTAACAATTGACTTACTAAACAAATATAGAAACAAAAGTCATAACATCAAAGTAAAGCTCATTTTGTATGAATGCGTAGAGAAAGGTAATCGGTTAGTAAACAAGGTACAAAGAAAATTCAAAGAAAACTCGTAAAACTTGCAACATTGTTCAATAAAAGTTTCAATAAAGAAAAGTCCTACAAAATATATCGGCCTTATGTGACAACCCCATCGCCACTGGAAGTCTAGCAATTTAGAACACATATTATTTTTAATCCACTCCAAAAACAAGGAGGTTCTCAAATCCTACTGCATGTTTTTATTTGTTTTTGTCTCGGCCAATCACGAGCTAATTTTGAGGATTCTTTTTTTAAAAAGTAGGTCATAATTCTGAGATAGTCCTATACTAGTTTTACTACGATCCGAGAAGTGGATTTTGAATTATAGTTAATAATAGATAAATTAGTAGGATTTTAATAAAATTTATATAGGATCATCTCGGAATCATTAGGTATCGTTAAAAAAATGATCAAATTGAGAAGAGGTACTAAATTAAATAGTTTGAGTCGCTTTTGCATTTTTACTGCGCGTTGTTGTTAACGAATTGAATATATTTAAAACTAGCCGACCCGGTGAACTTCATATATCGCTTAACATTACTAACAATTTGCATTTGAAAAAAAATATAGTATTTTTTCCCTATTTTCTCAGCAGTTTTTATTGGTTTTGTCTTCATATGATCCTTCTCCAAATAAATCCGTCCGACGTCGGACTTGACTTCTTGAGGTTACGGGTTCGATTCCCGGGTCGGGCAACTTAAAAACTATAAAATGTGTATTTTTTATTTTCTAATAAAGAAATTGGATTGGATATGTGTCCGGTTGGCGATAGGCTTGCCACCCATTACATTGTGGGACTTAGTGTCTTTGGCTAGTCGTGGGTGCCCTGGTTGCACCTCTGCCTACTTCTTCGTGGTTACGGGCGTGAAGATATTTTTTTCCTAACGATAAACATTACAACAAAAAAATAAATAATAAAATTGATCCATCCGTTTAAACGTAATGCGATGACTACGTGAAATAGGGACTTATTTTTGTATATATAAGACGTGTTTTAAAGATGTAATTACAATAATCGTATAATACATAGAATATATATACATACCTTACGAACATACATAAAAAGCTTAACTCAGTAGAGTAGAGGAATCAGTTTTCAGTAGAAACCTGGCCTATTCCTTTTCTTTTTTCAACTTTTAATCCTATGCACATTAAGAGTATCAACCGGCTTTAGGTCAAAAACGCACCTATAACATCTTAAGGGTATATAACACCACGGTTAACTCCTATCAGGGTTTGAGTGCTCCTTCACTGTCTTATCCCTTAAAAAAATTAATTTAATATCATTCCCAAACTTTCAACTCCGAAAATGAGTCCCAGAAATTAGCCATTCTCAATCAGGAGATCCAATACCACGGGTAAACGATCATACAAATTGTCTTTTAGACAAAGTTTGGCAACCGCTGCATGTTATTGAAAATCGATATGAAAACTATTAGTGAAAGCGTTGGAAGGTGATTTTGGTATCTATGGCAAATACAAGGTTCTTTTGTATAAAAATCAACGCTGATAGGAGAGAAAATAGTTTTATAAAAAATATAGTTTTATGTCCAGCTTTTGTTTCTAAGTACGTAGAGGCAAATGTGGCTAAACTGTTATAAATTTGGAAAGCAGCATGTATTTTTTTTTGAAAATTTAGATTCAGGTTCTGAAGAGGCTCTTTTAAAAATTTGACCCCATGACGTCACGTCTTTAATGTTTATCCTGTAAGTCAATAAAAAAAATTACGCAAGTGAAAGTTTCAACTTTTTAACACTAAAAAATAACGATTTAAGATTGTTTGTCATGAACACGATACTACGTGGATAAGTCGAAAAAAACTTTTAGAAAACGACTTTTAGAAAAAAAATACAGTAAAAACTTCTATTGGTCGCTCTAACCATTGCCGCGATTCATCTTAAAAAAAATGTCTTCAAGAAGAGGTGGCATCAAACCTCTTAGCAACAAATGGAATAGGGTAAACTTTGTAGTAGCAATAAATGTAAACTTTGTAGTGTTATAGCTTCTGCAAAACCGAAATCAATTTTTTTACGAATATCCTTGATGTTTTTTAAGATTATGAAGAAACTGGATATTAAGTCCACTAAAGAACTACCCAGCAACAGACTTGAGAAGACGTATAACATGATCTTAAATTCGGACAATATTAGGAATTTTAGAAGGTTATTTCGACACCTTCCGTCTCCAGCATCATATCAGCTCCAGTATACTATAATCAAACATTTAATTGCCTTAATGCCAAAAACCAGTTAAATCGGTAGAGATTAACTGCTTCAAAATTAAATACCAATAAACCACCCGGATAGACATACTTTTATTGCAAATTGGATAAAAGCTTGTGAAAATTACCGACTTCAAAAACCTACCTATAAATCCTACCAATCTATATGTGACATTTGCGGCCTATATAGACATTAAGGTGCATCTCTGTCTGTGGCCGGTGTTTTATTGTCATTACGTTAAAAATCAGTTCAATTGGTAGAGGATATCTGCTTCAAAATTGAGTTTCAATATACTCCCGGATAGACATACTTTCATCGCAAGTTAAATAAAGGCTTGTAAAATAAACGACTTCAAAACTCAAGTGAATTTGGAATATAACTAAAGTAGAGATTAAATTTTATAGGAAACTTTACTAGGTGGAAGAGTTTCGCAGCGACTCACCCGGATTGGTACCACCGCCTTACCTATTCCTCTCGCCATAACGACATGACATGTTCCGGTTTGGAGGGTGAGTTAGCCGGTAAACTTACTTTTGCTCGAGGCCTAAAATCCCGGCCTCAGGTTGGCAACGCATCAGGCGCATCAGGAAATCCATCTGCTTGTTTGCCATCCAATATCATAAAAAAAAGGAAATAAATCCTACCTGTTTGTAGATGAAGATCGTGGCCTATAGGCACATATAGGTGCATCTCTGTCCTGGGGCCGGTGTTACACCTATAATGCAAGTCTACCGATTACCCTAAGAAGATCGGAACCTGACATTGTCGTTGTACCGACTAGAATAGGTAAGGCAGTATATCAAGTTGCTGCAGATCACTTTACCACCAGTGATCTTGTTGGCAATGACCCATGTAATCTATATTCGCCTTTCACAAGTTCCTGGTAGAGAGGTGGATGGTCTATTCTACACAGAAGATCAGGATCCTTAAGAAAAAATCGGTTTTTAGTTAATTACATGCTAATTGTAATGCGTTGGGATTAACGTCTCTATCGCCAGGCTCTTAACCTGCCAATTTTAGACAATAAATCCTACTTATTGGTACGAAATGTACTATAATTACACTAGCCGACCCAGCAAACTTGATATCGCTTGACATAAGCAGCTACTACATAATATTTGATGTTTCGATAGTAACGCAGTTTGCCAGATCCAATGTAAAACATTCCGAAATCAACGACTACCTACAAATAAAAAAAAATATTACATAACATTTTCCAGTAGTTGGTATACGGGCTAGTAGTGGTATAATAATATATTTAATTTGTCGATATATCGTGGTTCGCTAGCTAGCTGACCCAGCAAACTTCGTATCGCTTGACATAAATGCTTCGATAGTAGCGCACTCTTCCGGACCCAATGTAAAACATTCTAAAATCAACGACTGCTTACAAATAAAAAAAAAATAAAAAAACATTATCCAGTGGACCAAATTGTGAATCTAAACCATTCTCGAATCCCCTTGAACACACACAAAAAAACATCAAAATCGTTCCAGTCGTTGAGGAGGACTATAAACTTTTTATATGGAGAGCTAAATTCTTTTTTGGTATTTTCTAAAAATTGTAAAAACAAACGTTGTTGCTTTTAAACATTGTTGTTGGTGTTTTTTCAAAGCCACCCTAGAAAGGTTATGCGTTAGTTACCAGTAACACTGTGTATAAAGATATGAATTCCTTTGGGATGTGACAACACCATCTATTGCTAGTAGCATTTTAGTAATTTATGCTACTAGATTATGCTGTTAGTACACAGTCATTATAAGGTGGTACTAGTGCCTTATGCTCGTCCAGATTAGTACAGTAAAGAAACGAAATAAGTGGCCCTTTATAATAAATAAATAAATACTGCCTAGAAAAATTACACAAGTTGATCTAACCTATATTATGCAAAAACTGCAAAGAGGCGAGCATAGGTTGGTTAGGTCATTCAACAAGGCCACTAGTTGTAGAGTGCTATGTAGCAACGTAAGGATAGCCTTACCTATTCGTACCATCATAATGAAAATGTCATGTTCCAATCCAGAGGTTAGGGTAGCTGATGGCCTAGCACCTTGACCACTAGACAGCGACGCACTTACAACATTTAAAAAAAGTATCTTCACGCCCATATCCCCGAAGATGCAGGCAGAGGTACAACTAGGGCACCCACGACTAGCCGAATACACTAAGTCCCTCAATGTGATAGGTGGCAAGCCTATCGCCAAGGAGCACATTACCAATCCGCCCGGCAACGCAACGTAATTTTTATTTGGAAACTTAATAAAAATAACTACGTTAAAAAAACCGACTTTAAAACTAAAAAGTAAAAAATAATAAACATTTGATATTAATTATGTACTACCTATTATTTATATGTGCTATTTACTAATGGGTTTAAAGTCGGTGCCAATCCAATTAAAAAAATACTTACTTATAATATAAAAGTATCTTCACGCCCATATCCCCGAAGAGGTAGGCAGAGGCACAACCAGGGCACCCACGACTAGCCGAAGATACTAAGTCCCACAATGTGATAGGTGGCAAGCCTATCGCCAACCGGGCACATATCCTATCCCGAGAGACATTTTTTTTATTAGAAAATTGGAATAACCCAATTTCCTTTTTGTTGCCCGACCCGGGATTCGAACCCGGGACCTCATGCAGTCAAGTCCAACAACTGAACCGCTAGACCACAGAGGCGACTATAATATATTTATTAGTTTAAGGCTTGGCAAGTTTATTTGTATTTAACACTTTTTAGTTTATTGCTAATATGATTTAATTTCATAATCTTATAATCTCGTAAATATCTTTATTCGTGGTATAAAGTGATGTATAATATAACCTTACAAAATATCTTTATGTCATATTGCTGAATGCAGATGTGTCGTTAATGTTGTCACTAATTAACCTAAGCGGATTTTATTTAATTGCGTGATTTTATTTAATTAAAAAAAATAGAGATTATTAAATGCTCATAAAATAAAAACTAATAGGCCTACTTGAGTTAAATGTTTATAGGACCAATTCACACATTTTTCTAGTTTTTTTGTTGCTCGACCCGGAGATCGAACCCGGGAGCTCAAGAAGTCAAGTACAACGCCGGACTACTACACGACAGAGGCAACAATGACATCTATCATTTCTATAAACCAAGGTTACCTCTTACCATCAGAAGAGACGTGTTCATGTTCGCTATTTTATGTAATAAAAAATAATTGAGACGTCATAAACTCGTATGCAACGCCACCGCCGGACATCAACGTCAACATTAGTACCTCAATTCCTACTAGTCTTAAAATTTGTATAGATATACCAGCCGGCGACATAAAAATTTCAAAGAACAGCGTATGAAATTCGGAGCTAACATACAGTGATTTGTTTTATGGAGCGTAACAGAGAAATGTGACGGAAAATTTGTCACATACGTCGACAAAGAAGTTTCACTGTCAAAACTCATCAAACAGAAAATCAACTAAGGGGGCGTCCAGTAAACACGTGAGACGTTCATGGGGGTTCATCATTCAAGAGTGAAATTTTATTTTACTTTCAGAAGAATATCTGAATTTCAAGAAATATTAATTGTTTTTCAAGAAATATCATGTTTTTTATACAGAAAATGGATTTTAATGACCAGAAAATACTATTAATTAAATCATTCTCTGAAAACTTTATATTTACAATTCGCATATTCTTCAAAAGGGGGCATTCAAACTTTTACAGTGTTCGATACCTATATATAATAAAGTTCATAGAAAAAAATAGGACTTTCAATATTACGGTACGTTTTCACCTAAGTGAATAAACTCCTTTAAAAAAAATTCTCCATCCGTACATGACGTATCTACTCGGCTGCTTAATCACTCAATAATTTCCGTATAATGGAAAAATATGCTACATGAAGTAAAAAAATAAGGAAATGTGTCCTAATTTTAAAAAATAAAAGTCATTTTGTTGAGTGCTGAACGCTTTTATTAAATGTGATGAACACTGTTTAAAAATTTGGACAACTGTTTTGAAGATCTTTGTATAATATTTAATGAGATTGTTTTATAATCACATAGTTTACTGTATTTTTTATAATAATAACTCAGGACTTTGATACTATAATGTTTAGTAAATATTATATAGTATTATAATAGCATTTAAAATAAATCAACTTTAAACTCACATTAATTAATACTCTTCCTCATTGTCAGCCAAAATACTTAAACTTCCTCACTGTAATGAATGGACACCCCCTAACACAATAAATACAACAAAGCGAACAACTTAACGGCTAACTTTGTTCTACCAATCCAGTTTGTATGAGAAAAAGTTAAAATGTGGCTTGCAGTTTTTCCCAAGATATGTAGAAAATTTACTTTTGTATTTTAAATGCCCCCTCAAAAAAAACCTGTCCGAGAAATGAAAAAAATATCTTTTGGGTTGGCCACCCATATCACTTATATACCACCCATATCATCCATACCACGTGAGTGGATATAACATTTCATCACAATCGGTTCAGTTGTTTCACGAAAGCGTGGTAACAAATACTGGGACACGAAAATGTTATATGCCTAATTTTAATTAATTAATCCTAGTAATGTCATAAAATAAAAACGTCTCAAGTTGTATATAACATTGTCTTTGGTATAACGAAGAATCATTTTTCCGACCTAACAATTGTAGCATAGAAACAAAGGTACGAGTAGTAACCAAAAAATCTGTGCCACATGTCAACTTTTGTGATCAGAGGTTCTCAACCTGTATAAACAGACAAACATTATTCCAACACCAATGTGATGGACATAAGGGCATAGTCAATACTCTTGACCTCTTTTCGACGTTTGCGTTAACGATATAAAAACACTTTTGTTTTGGATTTGTTTGTTCGTGTTATTACACGGTCTGGTTCCTTCATATACTGACAAACATGAAGACTAATTTCAATACTGTATTAAAATAAATCACTCTGGGTCGTAGACAATATGCCCAGATCGCGTACTCATGCCATACCTTTTTAGGGTTCCGTGCCTAAAAGCCAAGAAACGGAACCCTTGTAGAGTCGTCATGTCAGTCTGTCCATCGTATGTCACAGCCACTATTATCCGAAACTATAAGAGTTATGCTGTTGAAACTTGGTATGTAAATGTATTCTGTGAACTGCTTTAAAAATTTTGCATAAAAATAGAAAAATAACAACAAATTTTGGGGGTTCTCAATACTTACAGCTAAAACTCATTTTTTTTTCATTAAATCCATAAGAGTGGGGTACCTATGTATAGATATTTAAAAATGATATTGAGGTTTCTAGTGTCATTTTTTTCTAAACTGAATAGTTTTCGCGAGAGACACTTCCAAAGTGGAAATATGAACCCCCTCTCTGTAACTTCTAAAATAAGAGAACGATATAATTCAAAAATAAATATGATGTACATTGGCATGTAAGCTTCCAACGAAAATTGGTTTGAATGAGACATAGTAAAGGGTTTATTATATATTACTTAAAACAGTGTTTCAGTGTCATCAGATGGCACTGTGTAGTTTAAAATAGCGCAACCGTATAGAAAAGCCTTTTTATAATATAATGTCACTGATGTTATGAATCCATGTAGTTGCAAGTGAGATGACAATGACACTAGTATTCAATCAAATTAAATGTCAACCTTAACTTTCATGTTGAGTTTAGGCGCCATCGAGAGAAAAGATGGTCGAAGTTTTTTCATAATTATTGAATTTCGTGTTAATATTGAGTGAATGAGTGAAATTAGTCAATTTTGGTGGCATTTTGTACAATTTTGGTTTGGATAAGCAAAAAATAAAGTATAAGAAAGAAAAAAAGTATTTTTCAATTATTATCTTTTTATTGCTTTAAAACGTATTTTCGTGTGCCTTTAGCTATCAGATGCATTTTTAAGTATATATATTGCCCATTACAACTGTACTTTTTACTGTAAATTATTTATCATCATTAATGATTTTTTTGTTCAGTGAAAGTGCACAAGTGAAATAATCATACAGAAAATTAGCGAATCGTATATTTTCTCGTTGCCGACAAATCTCGTTACATGAGCTTGTGTAAAAAGGCCACCGCTTTACCCAAGAGCCTGACATGACTTTCTGACGACTTACGACTAATGACTAATTAAAATTAATTAAAATTGATATAAAATTTGATGCAAATTTCTGCTTGACTAATGGCTAAATACTAACGTGAAGGCCAAAACTTAAAGAAAGAAAAAAAGAAGAAAAAAACTTTCATGTTAAGATTGGTGCTACGGGACCCTTCATGGCGAATCCGTCTAGAACTTGGCCGCTTTGTTATACTTTCATGAATCGCTTTTGTGGTTTAGTGGTCCGGTGTCATTATTAGATGAGGTCCCAGAAACTGGGGTCGGGCAACTTAAAACGTGGCTTTTCAACCCACATTAGTCTTAATATATATAATTATTGTGTTCCTGTGTTTGTCACTGAACTCCTCCTAGACGACTGTAGCGATTTTAACGAAGTTTTTTTGTATGTGTTCAAGGGGATGTGAGAAATGTTTAGATTCACAATTTGGTCAACCGGAAAGGGTTTTTTATTTAATTTTTTATTTGTAAGTAATCGTTGATTTTGGAACGTTTTACATTGGGTCTGGCAGACTGCGCCACTATCGAAGCATTAAGCAGCTAGTATTATATAAATGTAGACATAATATTATAAATGCGAAAGTCAGTCTGCCTGTCTGTTGCTCTTTCATGGGTTTTTTTTGGAAAATGACTAATGTATTGCCCACCTCGCAGTTTTTACAACTTCACCGGGCTTTTTATCATTTACGGCTAAGCCACTGAACGGATGGAGCTGGTTGATATGGGTAGAGTGACTGACCCGAGTTCAGACATTGTTTTTTTATGATATTGGAAGGCAAACAAGCAGACGGATTCCCTGGTGGCAAGAAATTCATGCCGCCTAGACTCATCAAAGGTGGTAACGGTACGCTGCCAACCTGAAGCCCGGAAGCTAGGCCTCTAGCAAAGGTAAGTTATTAGCTACCTTACCCTCCGAACCGGAAAACGTTCGGAATTGGAATAGGTAAGGCGATGGTACCAATCCGGGCGAGTCGCTGCGAAACTCTACCACCTAGTCATATGTCACAGTTTAGTGACGGTTAGCCCATGCTCGTCTTTTACGAGCTGCCTAGCAGGAATACAGATGGTCTATTCTGCAAAGAAACCCGGACCTATACGGGGAAACCTTTAAATATTTTTCAAAAATCTACCCCCTAGGGACAAGAATATGCGATGAAAGTTTGTGTGAAAATCTTTTTTTACGCGAACGAAATCGTGCGTAAACAGATAGTGTCTAATGAAAAAAAAATGTCGTTATGCGTTATAATATCATAAGAGCCCAGTTGGTAATAGTTTTGCCATTGAAAAAGCATCTTCACGTCCTCATATCCTCTAAGAGGTAGGCCAGAGGAACAACCAGGGTACTCACAACTAGCCAAAGACACCATAAGTCTCACAATGTGATAGGCGGCAAGCCCTCAACCGGACACATATCCAATCTCGAAAATATTTTTTTAACAGAAAATTTAAAACACATATTTCCTAGGTTTAGTTATTGCCGGAACGGGGGATCGAACTCGGGATTTCAAGAATTTAAGTCCGACGCCAAGCCGCTGGACCACAGAGGCGATAGAAAATAAAGCCAAAACTTTAATAACCCTCGTTTTGGGTTATGTAAGAGAGTGAATGTTCTGTAAGTGAGTAGCATTACTTATTTTTTGGTATTTCAGACATGATTTAACTTTATTTGTGGCCTTGTAACTTTTTAACAAAAAAACTCTTAATTACTAACAAATATGTAACAAAAACAGTAAATACAGACATAATTTTGAACAATTGAAAATAATTACTGAAAGTAAGTTTTGTAACATACTTGTAATAATTGTTTGTAATATGAACATGTAACTGACCTTGCATATATCTTTATGTTTTGACTCCTTTTATTATTGGGTCCGATAAGACTTCTCTTTTTCTATTTTTACTATATTTTCCCCATATTTTCTTTAAATATATTAAAATTTAGAATGTTTGATAAAATGGTTACAAATAAATAAAATGAATAAAAATCAGTTATTTTCAAGATTATGGGTTACATGTTTTAAAGAAAAATGTCCAACGCAACATAATCTGCGATATGGGAAAGCGTGCAAATATGAAATAAGCAAGCCTATATATTGCAGGGTCTATTCTAAAATTAATTGTTACGTTAATATCAAATAGTTTGATATTTCCAAATGTTTTCTTTTTTGTGAAAAAAAAATTAAGGTGTCGAAAATTAATCGCCTACCAAATATCATAATTTAAATTCTAGATTCCAGAACAGCACCAGCTACTTGTTAAAGTTTTTTTATAACATAATATAGCGATAGTGCTACTTTATTGCAGAATTTTACTGTGTTCTAGCGATTCTCTGTGGTCTAGCGGTCCAGGTGTTGAACTTGACTGCTTGAGGTCCCGGATTCGAATCCCGGTTCGGGCAACAAAAAGAAAATTTGGTTATTCCAATTTTCTAATAAAAAAAAACGTTGCTCGTGATTGGATATGTGCCCTGGTTGGCGATAGGCTTGCCACCTATCACATTATGGGACTTAGTGGCTTCGGCTAGTCGTGGGTGCCCTGGTTGTGCCTCTGCCTACTTCTTCAGGGATATGGGCGTAAAGATACTTACTGTGCTCACTACTTTTGATGATATCATCCTAACACCATCCTAAATCACGCAATATTTAGTCAAAAAGGATAAACCTCCATTAAAAAAGCAAGGAATCGTTATGTAAATTTATTCAATCAATAATAGTGACGTATAAAATTCGAAAATAGATAAAAAAAACTGTTTTTGCACTTATTAGGGTTTTTTCATGTTGTTTATCGTTTAATAGTAATTAGTAAGTCCTTGTTTTTCTGCAATGTAAGCAAAACCGCAGTATCAGCTAGTAAATATGTATTTGTAAACCAGTTCGAGCACAAACATTCGTTAATTTCTTTTGTTTCATATTACACGTGAACAGTTTAGCACAGTTGTGGCCAGCAAATTCGATAATACGCACAGACGACAAAATGACATTTAAATTTGTTTTATTTAAACTCGTCATTGTATTATTCTCTCTTACTAGTACTGAATGTTCAGTTGAGGAGTCTTTTAAGCAGTACTGCGTTGTGCCTGATGTGATTCCTGTAGCACCACTTTCTTTGGCCACGGTGAGTTTTTAAAGAACTCCGCAAAATAAATTACGACTATGTTTTTTTTGTGTTACAAGATGACACGGCCAATAAGCAAATGATTTTGATGTTTCTTCATTTGGAGATAGAAAAGCAATAATATATTGCGGAATATGCGTGTTGAAGTTGTTACAAAATAATTTAAGCTTTCCAACATTGTGGTGTGCAAATATTTTGATATTTATAAAAGTAATTATTTAATTATATACACAATGTTTTAATGTTCATACAAAAATTATTACAATTTGAATTATAAGTTACAAAACATTATAACATGTAACTAAATTTAACCCTGTCTACCGTGAACTACCATCATAATAGGATGGTCCCATAGAAAGTTGATAAAAAGCCGGGTAAAGTTGTAAAAACCGCGAGGTCGGCAACCCATTAGTTATTCCAAAAAAACAAAAGAGAGTTGATCACAATTTGACACGTGGTTTTTGTGTTATATTTGTCGTGTTATAATGTCGTCGAGGTGCATGAACTCAAAAACTATTAAACGGAAATTGATAAAGTTATATCTATATACTTATAATAAGTCGCTAAAATGATAAATTATGTATATAAAAGATATTTAAAAACGTGTTTAGGCGTCTGAAAAAGAAGCAGCACATCACTTTTCTGGCATTCTTAGAGTTTTTGTCTGTCTGTCTGTCCGTGTATCTCCACCGCGATTTATGCCGACTCTACTGAACCGATTGTAATGAAATTTGTCAAACAGGTACTAGATATATTGAAGGAGGTGATAGGTTACTTTTTATCCCGCTTATTCAAAAGGTTACCGTGGCAGAGGGGTGAAAGTTGATATGATCTCACAGGTCATCTTACAGGTCGGGGTAGACAGAGAGTATCGAGTGTCAAGTGATGGAAGTTTGCCGTGTCGGCTAGTTAATTTATACGGACCATTTCGGAATCATTAGCTACTCGTACCTTATGAATAAGTAATATCAAATCGTGACGTGGTGTTTAAATTGGATTATATGTTTTGCAGTTTTACTGTGCATAGTTAAATAAGTACCTGGATGACCGAGCTTTGATCGGTATTTTTTTATATATTTTGTGTTTTTTGAAAATTATGTTTAAGTACGACCCATAATATAAAATTTCTTAGCAAACAATTATTGACTTCGTATCACTTAACAACGCCATCTGCTGGAAAAACTTTATTGCTCACAAAAAATATTATTATTATTCGCCAATAGATGTCAGGATGTCCTTCTTAAACCTTAATGAATCGCCTCTGTAGTTTAGATATATGGTGTCAGTGTTGCAAGTGTTGGACTTGACTTCATGAGGTCCCGGGTTCGATTCTCGGGTCGGAAACAATAAGAAAATTTGTTTTTTTTTAATTTTTTAATAAAAAAGATGTTGCTCGGGATTGCATAAGTGCCCGGTTGCCACCTATAACATTGTGGGACTTAGTGTCTTCAGCTAGCCATGGGTGCCCTGGTTGTGCTTCTGTCTAACCCTTCGGAGATATGGGCGTGAAGATACTTCACTTTAAAAATTATATTAGAATATTTAGGATATGGGCGTGAAGATACTTCACTTTAAAAATTATATTAGAATATTTAAAACAAATAGAGAAACTTAAACCAAAGACTAAATCGCTGGTATCTAAGGGCTGATTTCACCGATCATGTTTAAAACCGAGTTTAGTAAAACTAAGTTTAGTGTAAACGAGTTCTATTATCGGTTGTGTTCCGTTTATAAACGAATGTAAGTACTCTATAAAATTCTTATCGACTAATTAACACGACTGACAAGCTTGATCGCGGTTAAATTCGGCGGTGAAACCCAGCCCAGAGCTGAGATGTTAAACACTTTCGAGAGTAAGCTTAGCGATTCATCTACTCTCAAAACTGGAAAATGACAGCGCAGAGCCATGGAGTTATTACAGCAGTAGACATAATTTAATTTACATATCATCTTACGGCCAATATTAATAATCAATCCTAATCCAAAACTCGCTGTCCAAGATTGATATTTTGATCCATTTTTATGTTATCGCTTGCCAATAATATATCTGTGCACAGGATAAATATGAGAATGAGGTATAGGATAGGCCGGCGGATACGCAGCTATCTAGATTGCTTGAAATCCATTAGATTGAGATACTTTATTAACATTGGCCGTTAGTTTCGTCAATCTTTCATATGCCTATCTTTCTCCATGAATCGTACCAACGGAGCATGCCCTTCCCATTTTTTAAACCAAAACTTTTTCTATTTCTTTTCTCTCTGATCTCACTGCTGTGGAAACAGGTATAGAGCGAACCACATTTTTCTGTGATGATCATATTTCAATATATACTCTACTTTTATGCGTTTTCTGACATACCGAATTTTTACTTTTATAAAGTATAAGCACAGAATTATTAAATGAGAAGAGAACGATTGTTTATAGGTAACATATCCATCTGGCGTATCAGTTCATGAAGGAAACAAACTGGAACCAACGGATCTGATAGCAGCACCTACAGTCACATGGGATGCAAGTCCAAATGACTATTACTTCCTAGCTATGGTCGGTAAGTAACAAGAGTAAGAGAAAAAAAGATAACAATAAACAAAAATAAACTTATTTCTTTTTTCTTAATAATATGTTTGATGTTCTAGAATATTAATAATATAATTCTTCTTTTAACATCATTTTTGATATTCTAGAATCTTAAGAGAATTGATTCAAATTTGGAACAAATATTCAATCCATCTTCTTTTTGACCGTCTTTAAAAAAGGAGAAAGTTCTTGATTCGACTGCGTGCTTTTTTGTAGGTATGTTTGTTACAAGCTTAATCGGAAAGTTGCCCAAATGAAAAAAAATTAAACACATCATTTTTTGACAACATTGTGAATTTTAACACAGGGCCTTTTTGGAAGGATATTAAGGCAAATTTCATGGATATCGGTTCAGCAGTTTTTGCATGAAGGAGTAACAAACAAACAAACAGACAAACTTTCGCATTTATAATATTAATAGGATATACAAAAATTTACCAAAATGTAATTCATTATTTTAGTAAATAGACATCTACATAAAACTGAGAAATAAACTCGCCTCTGTGGTCTAGCGGTCCAGGTGTTGGACTTGACTGCATGAGGTCCCGGGTTTAATTCCCAGGTCGGGCAACAATAAGAAAATTTGGCTTGTCCAATTTTGTAATAAAAAAAATTAATGTAGCTCGGGATTGAATATGTGCCCGGTTGACGACAGGCTTGCCACCTGTCACATTGTGTGACTTAGTGTATTCGGCTAATCGTGGGTGCCCTGGTTGTGCCTTTGCCTGCCTTTTCTTGAATATGGGCGTAAAAATATTTTACATTTTTATGTTTATACAGATCCCGATGTGCCTTCACGTGAAACGCCTCTTCTAAAAGAAATCGCTCACTGGCTAGTCAGCAATATTTGTGGAACGAATATAGAGGAAGGTGATACCATTGCGGATTACTTACTACCGACACCTCCTCCAGGATCTGGACCTCATCGTTATGTATTCTTGGTGTACAAACAACCTGGCATTGTGGATACAAGTCTCTTATCAGATGTGTATTGTATTTTTTTATATCATAAGATAGATAATAAGCAAATGGCTCTCTTGGGGAGGTAACCATAAGCTCTCAGAACAATATTATTTCAATAATACTAATTGAGTTATTTGAGCTCGTGTAGAACCGAACTCCTTTCCTGAGTGTCTATGTCTACCTTCGTGCCAGACAGCTCTTAAAAAGCGAGCATAGACTTATTGTCGCTAATACTATGACACCTGACTAGGTGTTAGAGTTTACAGAGACTTGACAGGATTACCGACGTACCTGTTGCTGCCGCCATAACGTCAGTGCTTGCCATCGATGTGTTCCGTTTCGGAGGATAAGGTAGCCAGTAAACTTACTTTTGCTCGAGGTCTAACATCTCGGCCTCAGGTTGGCAACGCACCATTACCACCTTTGGTGTCTCTAGGTGGTCTGATTTTTTTACCATCAAGAAATCCAACTGTTTTACTTCAAATCTCATAAAAATGTCATCAGAGAAAGACAACCTTATGACGTATGCCATAAAGTTGCTTAAATAAGTGGATGTTTAGCAAAGTGAAAATAATACTGCTATAAGTGTTCATAGTATGTTGTTAAAAAATAATTGTCGCTAATTGTCACAATAGATTTCATTAGTGGATCGCAACATTTTAGCCTGGATCTTAGGTGTCATGTATATACATAGGTACCTAATATGTCATGTATATCTAATACTAGCTACTCTACCCTCCAGCATGGAACAGTACAAGTATAAGTACTAATGCTATGGGTGTAGAAATAGATATGGCACTGGTTGTTTGCTTAAAATATGAGCTAATAAAATGGTGCTTTTTAACTAAACTACTAAAACTTTTAGTTTTATAATCAGAGAATAATGCAAATATTGACGTTGTGGTAGCTAGAAAAAGTAAACTTATTCCTGGCCCATTATTTTATCATTTAGTATCTTCACGCCCATATCCCCGAAGAGGTAGGCAGAGGCACAACCATGGCACCCACGACTAGCCGAAGACACTAAGTCCCACAATGTGATAGGTGGCAAGCCTGTCGCCAACCGGGCACATATCCAATCTCAAGCAAAATTTTTTATATTACAAAATTGGAAAAACCAAATTTTCTTTTCGACGCCCGACCCGGGATTCGAACCCGGGACCTCATGTAGTCAAGTCCAACACTTGAACCGCTAGACCATAGAGGCGATTATAATTTTATCATTTACACTGAATTTTTACCCTGCCACTTTACCTTCCTTCTGACCGAAACATGAAACTTTTATTAGGTGGTAGAAATAGGTAAGGAGGTTGATTCCTTCCTGGGCACGTTGCTATACTATACTCTAGCACCAGCGGTCTTGTTGGTATAGACCCAGGTAACTAGGGTTGTCAACCATACTTTATAATAACGTATCCTACTTTATTTTTGGTAATTATACTATATACTTTTGCTTTTTTTTATGATATTGGAAGGCAAACAAGCAGACGGATTTCCTGATGGTAAGAAATTCCCGCCGCCTAGAGACACCAAAGGTGGTAATGGTGCGTTGCCAACCTGAGGGCGGGATGTTAGGCCTTGAGCAAAAGTAAGTTAACCGGCTACCTTACCCTCCGAACCGGAACACGTCATGACGTTATGGCGGCAGGAATAGAACATACAAGCATAGTATGCATAAATACTTTATTTTCAACCTTAACTATGATTCATAAAACAAAATACACATTATGGGTACTTAATGATTTAAAATTACAAAAAAAAATGTTAGATGTCAGTTGTGGATGAGACAGTGGCAGGACAGGTGACATTCTGATGAAATGGTACAAATATGGTCCGTTAGTTCCGTTTATATTAATTGAAGAATATGTAAGGTAAATAGTTAAGACTTAAATAGATCCAAAAAATCACTAATGATGATAAATAATTTACAGTGAAAAGTACAGTTGAAATAGGCAATATATACTTAAAAATGCATCTGAAAGCTAAAGGCACACGAAAATAAATTTTAAAGCAATAAAAATATAATAATTGAAAAATACTTTTTTCTTTCTAGTACTTTATTTTTTGCTTATCCAAACCAGTTTATACTTTTTTTTTGTCAAAAAAAGTTGGCAACCCTACGTAGAGCCTATGCTCGCCTAGGGAAGCAGAGGGTCTATTCTACACAGAGGAACCGGAAAAAATCCTATGGATATTTGATTTTACTAAGACAACGAGAGATTGATTTACTTGCACAGGCAAAATGTACCTGACTAAAAGTTTTGAAAAGATCTAAAAATTAAGAAGTTTTAATCAAAATATTAATACGTGAAGCAAAAACTTTGGATCTCATTTTACGAAAATTACGCGGACGGAGGAGTATGAAATTTGGCACACTTACAGTATATGTATAGGAGAAGTGCAGAACGCTAATATTTTTCAATAATACTGCTTATAAAGTAAATTAAAAAAATAAAACATTACACCTGCCACCATGTATTTGGTGTACACACACACAAAATATATATTGATGGTAACAATAAAAGACTACAGATGGCGCAATAACTGTATTCATAAGTTTGGAAATAAAGTAGTTGGTCGTGATAAATGAAGATGGCGTTCTTATCAAAAGATATTAAAATTTATTATGGTTAAATTTCGACCAATGAGCGACCACTATTATATAAATTAATTTACAATTTTCTGTTACAGATTGGTACAAGGACGAGCCAGGTTTTCAATAACTAAGTTCGCAGATAAGTACAACCTTACCGTCCCACCTGTAGCTGGAAACTTTTTTACATCAGGAATTTCTCTTGATGTTGATTTGGATATTTCCTCTGTAATCCTATAATTTTTAAAAAGAAAACAAAATTGTAGAAGACAGGCTTTGAAACAGTGGTCTTTTATTTTAATGTTATTATTTTATCTTATTCTTATACAAATGAAATTCGGAGTATTCAATCATTAACATTTTTTAAGAAGGCAGTAATGGAGCGTTTTGGTGTGTAATTAATTACCATGTTGGTGCTTTAGTCATAATTAGTAATTTAGTTTGTGTTTTTCTGTGCAGTAAATTTTTGTATTGTGCACTGTATGTTCTACATTTCTTTTATGCATTCTCTTTATTTTGGGTTTGCTGGAAGAAATCTATTTTAGAGATAAGCTCGCCTTTTGTATAATGTTACATATTTACTTGTTTTCTGACTTTTTGTGTACAATAAAGACTTAAAGAAAGAAACGACATTTTTTTCCATAATGTCCACTAGCTTTTGCACTTATATTTGTCTTTGTTTCATGTTTACATTAATCGACTTGCATTTATTCTGACAGAATATAAATTATACCTATTACAGAAAATGTAACCTATTTATTTAATTTGTCCTTGTTATAATAATAGAAAAAATATCTTCACGCCCGTATTCCTTAACTTATGGGCCGAGGTTCAACCAACGAATCACAACTAGCCGAAGACACTAAGTCCCATACAGTGATAGAAGTAAACCTATCTCCAACTAGCACATATCTAATCCTGGGGACGTTGTTTCTATTACAAAATTGATAAAATACATTTTCTTTTTGTAGCCCGACCCGGGGATTGAAATCGGGACTTCAAAAAGTTAGGTTCAAGAACCGGACTGCAAGACCACAGCGCCGATTATGGAATTAATTTGCGGCTTAATTAAGGGCAGGTAGCCCTAGCTAAGGATACTTCAGTAGAACTTTTTTTGTTTTGATTGACAATAATTGATTATAATGTTAATAAAATATATACCCCTGGACAAGTTACACAAATTGAATCTAACCCCAAAGTAAGCAAATTATATGATTGTGTTAAGGGTGTTAGTCAACGATTCTAATAATTTGTCAAGCACAATAAATTTAAATAAACAAAAATGCAGACATTTAAATCTTCATCACACAAATGCCTGCACCCTACGGGAATCGAACCCGAGCCTCGCGGTTAGTCGATGGATTTAGGCTTGTACGCTAGCGCAATATACCAAAATATCAAAAATGCACAACGTTAATGTTCAAGTTTTCACTTCTGCCGGCACTCCCGGTGTGCAACCCGTCGTTTTTTTAATTTCAAAACTGACCTGTCGGGATAGTTTTTACACTTATATTAATATAAGTTTTGTACGGGGTTGTTCTTCAAAAATTAAAAAAAAAATAACTTCACGCCCATATTCCCGAAGAGGAAGGCAGAAGCACAACCGGGACACCCACGACTAGCCGAAGATACTAGGTCCCACAATGTGATAGGTGGCAAGCCTATCGCCAACCGGGCACATATCCGATCTCGGGCAACATTTTTTATTAGAAAATTGGAAATACCACATTTCATTTTTTGTTGCCTGACCTGGGATTCGAACCCGGGACCTCATGAAGTGAAGTCCAACACTTGGCCAGCTAGACCACAGAGGCGACAAAAAATTAAAAAAAAAATTTAAAGAAACAAGAAATGCAGTAATGATACGACGCCGATCTAAAATTGCGATTTCGGCAGTTACTCATAAGCCTCTTATTACTTTATTTTGAACATTTTGAACTATTTTGGCTACCTGAACATTAGAACACGATAATGACGAGAACTGGTAAAAAGGTGATACCAATACAGCTAAGTTTACATCTTGTACCACGTATGTATGTTGAGAATAAATTACGAAATTACTGAACTGATTTCGATATTTTAGTCCAAGTTCGTAGTTATCTATAATTTATTTAAATAGCTTCTGTGGTGTATTGGTTTTGGTGTTGGCGTTAAGTGCTTGAGGTCTTAAGTTCGACTCCCAAGTCAGGAAATTCAAAATGTTTTTTTTTTTTTCAATTTTGTAATAAAAACGTTTCCTGGATTGGATAAATACTAGGTTTGCTCAAGGTTCATCATTTATGATGTTTTGGAACTTAGTACCTTTGGCAAATCGTGGGCACCCTGCATAAACCTCTGCCTACATCTCTAGAGATAAGGGTCTTAAGATACTTACTTTCAATTTGTGATTTAATTACTTAGGCTTATCGTCACTAGCTCCTTGACATCCTACTAGGTGGAAGCCTTAGGCAGCGACTCGCCCGGATTGGTACCTGTACCACCGCCTTACCTATTCCTGTCGCCATAACGTCATGACGTGTTCCAGTTCGGAGGGTAAGGTAGCCGGTAAATTTACTTTTGCTCGTATCCTAACATCCTGGCCTGAGGTTTTTTTTTATGATATTGGAAGGCAAACAAGCAGACGGATTTC